>JABVZX010000352.1:4958726-4971062 GCA_020883565.1 Drosophila pachea
GCTTAGTTGTTGTTGTTGGTTTTGTTGTTGTTGTTGGTTTTGTTGTTGTTGTTGGTTTTGTTGTTGTTGTTGGCTTAGTTGTTGTTGTTGGCTTAGTTGTTGTTGTTGGCTTGGTTGTTGTTGTTGGCTTAGTTGTTGTTGTTGGCTTAGTTGTTGTTGTTGGCTTGGTTGTTGTTGTTGGTTTTGTTGTTGTTGTTGGCTTAGTTGTTGTTGTTGGCTTAGTTGTTGTTGTTGGCTTGGTTGGGTTGGTTTTTTGTTGTTGTTGTTGGTTTTGTTGTTGTTGTTGGCTTAGTTGTTGTTGTTGGTTTTGTTGTTGTTGTTGGTTTTGTTGTTGTTGTTGGTTTTGTTGTTGTTGTTGGCTTAGTTGTTGTTGTTGGTTTTGTTGTTGTTGTTGGTTTTGTTGTTGTTGTTGGTTTTGTTGTTGTTGGTTTTGTTGTTGTTGTTGGTTTTGTTGTTGTTGATTTTGTTGTTGGTTTTGTTGTTGTTGTTGGTTTTGTTGTTGTTGTTGTTGTTGGCTTTGTTGTTGTTGTTGTTGTTTGTTGTTGTTGCTTTTTTTGTTTGTTGGTGTTTTTGTTGTTGGTTTGTCTTCTGTTTTGGTTTTTTTGTTTTCTATCTTTTGTTTTTTGGTATTGTTTTTATTTGTTGTCTTAGGTGGTTTTGGTTTTTTTGTTGTCTTAGTTGGTTTTGGTTTTTTTGTTGTCTTAGTTGGGTTTTTTGGTTTTTTTGTTAGTCTTAGTTTGGTTTTTGTTTTTGTTTTTTGTTTTGGCTTATGTTTGTCGGTTTTTTTTGTTTGTTGTTGGCTTTTAGTGTTGTTGGATTAGTGTGTGTTGTGTTTTTGTTGTTGTTGGCTTTGTTGTTGACGGATCAGGATATGGCCAAAAAATTGGTGGTTGTTGTGGTGACGATGCTCCCGGTGGACCAGGAGGTCCTGCTGGTCCTTGAGGACCTGGAGTTCCTGGAGAGCCCGGCAATCCTGTCGATCCAGGTGATCCTACTGAGCCTTGCGCTCCCGGCGAGCCCGGCGCGCCAGGTGAGCCCTGTGAGCCTTGAGGCCCTTGAGGCCCTGGCGGACCCTGCGGTCCCTGTGGTCCTTGTGCTCCAGGTATACCCTGCGGGCCTTGCGGTCCTTGTGGCCCCTGATCACCTGCCTCGCCAGGATATCCCCTGTCGCCTTGCTCACCTCTATCACCCTTGTCGCCCTTCTTGCCATCATCGCCCTTGTCACCCTTAATGCCTGGAAGTCCTTGTTTTCCGTCGCCACCTACGTTAAAAAGTTGTCCAATCATAACGCTCAAGTTATCAATTAATATATAAATATGCTATATATATATATATGTACAAACCTGGAGGTCCTGGAGGTCCTGGTGGTCCGGGTGGCCCAGGCGGACACGTACATTTGAGAGGCGGATAATGATGCCGTGATGGTGGCGGGTAGAAATGAGGCGGTGGCGGATGATAGTGGATCGGGCGTTTGATAATGACATTTGGCGGAGCAGGAGCCGGCGCCGGTGTCCGTGCCGATGATGGCAGCTTAACAGAAATATGTCTTGCAGTGTCATCCAGTTTCGGATACTTCGCAGACAACCTGGAGCCGCTGGCCAGGGCGAACGCTGCCCGTTGAATCAAGTATTAGAAAAGGAGTTGAGGAGTTGAGCCTGGCCAAGCTAAAGAGACACTCACCCAGGCAGAGAACGACTGTAAGCCAATCCATGGCGGGAGCTTATGCGGCGTTCATCGCGTACTTGATCTCTTTTATAGCGCAGACTCATTCTAATGAGAATCATTCAGAATGACTAGCAAAATCCACAGAATCTGTTACCGTTATCCCCAATATGGATAAACATATCTTAACTACCTCCAGATTTGATGGCGTTACTGTTGTTTGGACGGGCGCGTTATCGCCGCAAAAATATGTTCATATGTAGCGGTCTAAAACTAGTTTCGCCCTCCTATCGAACCCAATCAGAATCAAAAATATTCACACAATTAAGTTCAGTGGCGGACGTTTATTCACCGAAACTAATATGCGATTCGCATTTTACATCATGAGTCTGCGAATTTACATATCTCTAAAACTGTTCGGCATAATGCCGCGAATGAACTAGTTTATCAGCGACATCTTTGCTACATGCCTACTAATCTAATAATCAAGTTATCTTTTGTTAAGACTGACAAATAGGACCATTAAACGACGCGCCAAATACAGAGTGACATCCCATTGACATTCCATGGACTCCACCATGAGCCATTTGGCCTAATTTCGGCAAATAGAATACGAGGAAAAGATTTTATGTATATTTTTAGGTAGTTGCGTTTATTCATTAATTCAAGCAGTTCAAAGCAGTTCACTTGCAAGCAGTTCAAAAACGTAGGACACCAGCTAAACAGCTCTGCAATTCAATTGGAAATTCACTTGTTCGTCGTCCACTTCGCCGTATTTCGCTTTTCGGCCGATTCTCAATGCCCTTTGCATTGGCAACTGGCCCAAATCTTCGACAAAGTCCACTTGATCGTGGTCAGTAAAAGTTATCAGCTGTGAGTCGCTTCCAGCGCGCAGAAAACAAAGACCACTGGGACCCGGCGGGCCTAAGTCGCCTTTCTCACCACGTTCACCTTTGGCACCTGCAATACCTTGGGGGCCACGTTCGCCAGGAGTGCCCTTCTGGCCAGGCTCCCCTTTAATACCGGGTGGACTGGGAGGCCCGGGTGGACCTTGGGGGCAATTGCAGCCGACTGGCGGTGGATACGGTGGATATATTGGGGGTGGAGGAAAGTATCTCTGCGACTGCCGACACTGCCGGTGAGCTGCGCTTCGGAAATTGTATCGAAATTGTTCTGCCAAGGCTGTCACTCTGCCGGCGCTTCCACCTCTCCGCCGCACTGTAGCTATCCAAAAGTAGCAGACCTGACCGAAAATGATTTATTCGATGGAGAATGCACTTGTATTAAATTCCTACTCACTTAGACAAAACAGCGTTACGTGCAGAATCATGTTCCAGTCGCAAATGTTTTGTTCGCCAATTAGCGGTTGCCATTTATACGAAGCTCCAAGGTGGCGAAAACAGCAGACTTTCGATTCATTAATTTTGGCATCAATAGCTATGCAAAATCGAATGGGTTCGGAGAACAGACCGCTACGTGGTTACAGTTCTTTTCTAATAAGCTCACGAATGAGCACAACTTAAGAGAACAAAAGAGAGTTGAAAATGGCCTTAGAAAAGTTATATAATTGTGGGCGGGCTCTTCATATCGCCCGATGTGTACAGCCGCGTGTCCACCTTCAGGAGCTGGATACAAGAGCAGACCACGGCAAATGCCTGAGCCCTCCTCTCCCTCCCTGATGGATGCCAAACAATCTGAGCTCATCTGCTTTAATTGTGTTCTTTCGACATATGCAATTACACGCTGAACTAATTTACAAGCTAGATCACAGATCCATTGGACAAACGAAAAGTTGGGCGTAAGAAGAAAAAGAAAGAAAAACAAAAGAAAAGTAAGAAGCGTTGCCTAAGGCTATTCAGCGGGTGCTTCCGCTGGCGGCTCGGGCACGTCGGCTGCCGGTTCCGGTTCCGGTTCCGGTTCCGCTGCCGCTGGTGGCTCTTCGGCCGGTGGAGCTGGCTCTTCTTCCGGCGGTGCCTCTGGTGCGGCCGGTTCTTCTGGCGGCGGAGCTGCCTCCTCAGCTGCAGGGGCTGGTGCTGGTGGCTCAGCTGGTGCTGGTGGCTCAGATGGTGCTGGTGGCTCAGCTGGTGCTTCGGCTGCGGGTGCCTTTCCGGTCACTTCCACTGTAGAGGGAATGGCTGTGACTGCGGCGGTTCCCGTAGCTGTTCCCGCAGCTGTTCCCGTAGCTGTTCCTGCAGCCGTTCCCACAGCCGTTCCCAAGGCGGTTCCTGCAGCGGTTCCTCCAACTGTGACAGCAAGTAAGTTATCATCTCTGCCGCTGAGCGTGTCATACTCCAGGCATGGATCCTCCAACTATCGAGACGGAGCTTAAGACTAAGCAACCCAAACGTGAAGAAGAGCTGACTTACCGGCTTAATGCACTGGCGCTGTAATGCAAAGGGGAAGAGAGAGGGTATTAGAGAGAACATCATTACCGTATGTGGGTTGACCCACCGATATAACGTAGCGGAAGAAGCGCTGGATGATGCGCGCAGCCCTGTCCATCAAAATGAACTCGTCGTCGTCCTTCTCCTCCAGCATGCAGGTGCACACGCACACATGCTGGCTCATCATGCGGCGGACGAGGAAGCCGCGGAAGGCCGCCTGGATTTTGGTGGCCGCGTCGTTGCGCTGCTTCTCGCTGATGCGCTTCAGCTCGCGATCGCGGAAATATTGATAGAGCAGCTCGGTGCCCTGGGACTCCTTGCCGGCGGTCATGTAAGCGTCCACGAAACGCTTGTAGGCGCTGGCAATGGCTGGACGGGAGACGTCCAGCTCCTCCTCCGTGAAGTGGCACTTGCTTATCAGCTCCTCGAGCATGTCGATGTCAGCAAATTTGATGGTCTCCTTGCCGCGACGCATCTCGCAGCGGCGCTTCTCGAGGAAGTTGCGGAAGCAGTCTTCCATGACCTGGGCCATTTCCAGCGATTTCTCCTCGGACAGATCGCAAATACACAAGTCGGATATGACGCTGTCCACCTGGCGCAACGCACGGTCCATAATGCTTTTGGCGACTGGACAAGGGACGTGAGAATTAGACGATCGCGTCTCTCAGATATGACTCACCCATGGCCTTCTCCCGCGTCACGATCACCGAGTGCAAGTAATCGATGATGAACTGGCAGAGGCACTCCTTGGTCGGCTGGCAGCGCAGCACCTCGCGCGTTATGTCGGAGAGCAGCTCCGGCAGTCCCTCCGGCACATTGATCGTCTGTTGGCGTACTTTTCCGCGTTGAATCAGGTAATTCATGTTGCCAGGAACTCCAATGAAACCAGCTGAAACAATTTTGGAACTATCTCTCGCAGCAATAGTGTTAAAATATACAATTCCTTGATCTACAAAACACTTACAGTAGCTACACAATATCGAGTGAAATTTTTCCGATGGAAAGCCGAAGGGCAACGTGATGGAAACCCTGTTTGTTGTTCGGAAACTGTACTGAGTTCCTATAAAACATAAGTACCTATATAAAACATATATATATATATAGTTCGAAGCTCAAGAGCATTTCCTGGCCAAAAGTGGGTGTGTTTTGTTTCGTGTTGTTTTTCATTAAGTTACACAGAAATTAGCATTGCAAACTTCTGTGCTCGGCTACGGATAGCAACAATATATGTGAAGCGTTGAACCGTCTTCCATTTCTGACATTGGCAGGGGCTGAACTTTCTACCCACACGTGGAACAAGATTGCCACCGGATACCCTTACAACGCAACACGTTTCTAGCAACGGAAAAGCGGGGCCAAAATTCGTTGATGCCCTGTCGTGAACGTGCTATAGAAAGTGAAGCGCAAAGAATTCTGCGAACTAAAATATGCAAACTTGAATATCTACTTAAGTAGACTTGAAGTATTTTAAGTAGGGCATGGGCGCGGCGCTTCATGGGGTGCGTCTGTTCACAGCGTATCTATGCTCTAATGCGATTTTTAATAGGAATTTAGCAAATGCTCAAACCAGGTTTGTCGATAAGCTAAATGACATGATACATTTTAGAATTACGCGCTGCTTGCATTACGCAGCACAATAACTGCTTGCTTAATTATGAAATGATCATTGTAATCTTCATAAAACATGATTATTAAAGCTGGTGTAGTTATCGTTTTTTCATCTGCAGCGTATATACATATTACCAGTTGCACACTGGCAGCTGTTGTCTCCCTCCCACACATTAGAAACGCCGCCTCTGATCGCGTCAGCTGATTGCACAGCTTTTGCCGTTGCATATAGATGTGTTTATGACAGTCCGATTGTTTTTGATTGCTCATCGGGGTTCAGTGCGCGACAGACCATTCCGCCGAGCAGACGACATCGGCGCGCCTATCCGAATACCGCAGAAAATTATCCGCAATAAGCTTTTACATTATGCAAAAGCTGTGCAGTCGCGTATGGGCGCTTGGTAATACACGAAAAACAATAACAATGAAAATTGTTTAAATTCTGCGGCTTCTCAGGTCAACGAACTGCCAAAGGCAGAGGCACAAGTGGAGGCAGAGGAATTGGCTCCCTCGCTGCGCTCTCGGAGACCCATCAAATTCTGCAAAAGACCTGTCGGGATTTTGCCAATGCGGAGCTGGCACCACACGCAAGGCACCATGATCGGGAGCAGCTGTACCCGGTGCAGCAAGTACGGCGCCTGGGCGAATTGGGCCTTATGTCGGTGGTGGTGAAGGAGGAATACGGTAAGCGCTGCGTCAACAGTGAAGCATGAACTGAATGACAACCATTATTTGCAGGTGGCGCTGGGCTGGATTATCAGGCGTACGCCATATGCATGGAGGAGGTTGCGCGTGGAGATGCAGCTGTTTCTATTGTGATGGGTGTGAACAATCTGTATCTGGGCGCAGTGCAGCAGCACGGCACCGAAGCGCAGAAGCAACAATTTCTGGTGCCCTACACCCAGGGACAGCACATTGCCTTCTATGCGCTCTCGGAGCCTGGCAACGGCTCTGACGCGAGTGCCGCCAGCACGACAGCAAAGTTAAACTCTACTGGAGAGTATTTGCTAAATGGCACTAAGGCCTGGATATCCAATTCGAAGGAAGCAAGCGGTGGACTCATTTTCGCCACGCTTGACAAAGCCCTTAGGCACAAGGGCATCACAGCTTTTTTGACCGATAAAGATGTACCCGGACTGACCATAGCTAAGAATGAGAGCAAGATGGGGATGCGTGCGAGCTCTACGTGCCAGTTGGCCCTGGATGATGTCTGCGTGCCAGAGAGCCAAGTGCTCGGATCGCTTGGAGGCGGCTTTCGCATTGCAATGGAATCTCTTGACTGCGGTCGCATAGGCATTGCCGCCCAGTCAACGGGCATTGCACAGGCTGCCCTCGAACTGGCCATCGATTATGCGGAGAAGCGTATGGCCTTCGGGCAGCGTTTGTCCCAGCTGCAAATGATTCAACAGAAGCTGGCGGATATGGCGCTACGTGTGGAGGCTGCACGGCTATTGACATGGCGAGCGGCGTGGCTCAAGGATAACGGGTTGCCTATCACTAAAGAGGCAGCAATGGCTAAATTGCATGCCTCAGAGACGGCTACCTACTGCGCGCACCAATGCATCCAGATTCTTGGTGGAATGGGCTATACGACAGACCTGCCTGCAGAACTGCATTACAGAAATGCCCGTGTCACGGAGATCTACGAAGGCACCTCTGAAATTCAGCGTATTGTGATATCCAATTGCTTATTCCAAAGCATTTCAAATTAGTTTAGCGAATAAAAAGCCATGAGAAATCTGTAATTTAAGCTAGCGCCATAGCGCCATAGCTAGTGCGCAGCTCGATAAATAATTTAATCGGATAGTCGTCACAACAGAGCGCACGATAAACAGCTGTTTGGGCATTGATGTTATCGGCCGACCGCCCCGCATTGTTATTTAGTATTTATCGGCCTTGTCGCATTCCAGTGCGTGTAAAAAAGCCGAAAGGCTTTAAGTTCTTGAATTTTGCATGAAATAATTATTAAATGAGTGCCGATCTGTTGCAATTAGATGTGGACACGCTGTTCGAACAACATAGCGTGTCCGAGATCGATGCTGTGCAGAAGAAAATCCAAACGGTCGTGGAAAACAAGCGAGAAGAACTGCGCACGATGGTCGGGTAAGCGAGTGTGATGTGGCATTTGGACCATCAACGCAACATAATTAAATGTGCTCAAATCTTTTGTATGGAACTGCAGCGAACGTTATCGAGACTTGCTGAAGGCTGCCGACACCATAGCAGCCATGCAGACTTCGGCAAGCACTCTCATCGAGCAGGTGCATTGTGTTCAGGGCAACTGCCGAAGCCTCAACGAGCAGCAGCTATTGGGGTTCAAGACTACTCCCACCGATGCCGAAGTACTGGTGCAGCAACGAACGGCCAGCAAAAAGCTGAACAACTATTACAGTACCATGGTGCAGATCAAGCTGCTGAGCAACTTGCCAGAGCTGATCTGGACGCACATTGATGGCGAGGAATTCTATGCGGCCACCGAATTATTCATATTTAGCCGCCACATCAGTGCCGGCCTGCAGCTAGACGCGAAGAATGCCCTGATGCAGCAGTTGCCAGTGGCACTTAAGCAATGGGAAATACTGCGCCCATTTCACGTGACCATCAAGCAGGCGGTGCTCAGTGTGCTGGCACGAGAGCAGCTCAGCGCCGACATGGCCGTAGATTGTATGTTGAGTCTGTTGCTATTGGATAAATGTGATTTAGGTCAGGTACTGCAAACATTTCTGCAGCTGCGTTCCACGGCCTACTGCAACTGTTTGCAGAGTCAGGGCAGCGGCGGAGAGAACGAGAAACCGAGGCGCGTCAAGGACCGAATTATGACCAGCTTGCATATACTAAATGGCACAATTGAACTGCTGGACACATGCTTGTTAGGTAAGTTGACCAATCATTATTTTCTTGATTCGAGAGGATAATTGATCTTTCTAGAAAAGGGCCTGCTCTTCAATCGCCTGGCTGAATGCCTGGCCCCCACATCGTCGCCCAGCATTAACCGCATGGACAGCAGCGAACGGCAGCTGGCACATTTGCTGCCCGACATTATATCCGGCTTTAAGCCTCAGTTCGAGACCCCGAAGTTATCATCACAGCAATTGTGCGATGCATTGCATCAGTGGATGGATAATATTGACAGTCTGGCGGCGAAACATCTGCAGCCCATATTCGCACTAGTCAGCAGTATGCAGACCATACAGGACATAAAGCTTGCGGCAGGCGCTATGTCCAGGCGTGATTATGTCCAGCTAGAGCAGCAGCTGTCGCTGCCGCAGGCTAAACTGGACTTTTACAGAATTAAATATGTGCCTCTGATCAATGCGCGCGTGCGTGAGATAATATGTAGTAGCTGGACGACGGCGATGCAGCAAGTCTACACCGAGCTGGTCAGTCTTATTGAGAAGAGCACGCCACCCCCGCCACTGGAAATATGGCGTGAGCATAGCGACGATCTACCCCTAAGCCTTGCAGCTGCGCTTAGCGATCAGCCCAAGCGGCTGGCCAATCGCACAAAGGGATACGACGCGTCCACCATGGCGCTCTGTGCTAAATTTGATGAGCAGCTGGCTGGCATTGTGAAGGAGTTGAGTGTGCTGCTGCAGGAGCAGACAACACGTGCCGAAGACAAGTTGGCGCTCATAAATTTCTTGCGCGAAACGGCAGAGCAGCAGATAACAAACTATCTGAAGCAGCTCAAGGAACTGCAGCTGAAGGAGCGACAAGCCTTGCTGCTAGCATTGCGCAATACCCTGGCTGTAGTCGAGCTATGCCCCAATCTGAAACTTTGCTTCTGCCAGCCCAGCAGCTGGCGCCAATGGGCGGGTAATCTGACGTCTGCCGGCGCGGAGCATTGGCAGCGTTTATGCGCGCTTATCGAGGAGGAGATAATGCAGCTCTGGCTGCTAGTTATTGATGATATCCTTGCGGCACATAGCTGCGCGGATAAACTGCCTCAGATCATTACACATGATGTTGTGCTGCGGGATTTTGCTGTAAGTGTAGACTGTATTTCAATGCGTTCTTGAATTCTCATCTTCCTTTCGCTGCAGATGTGGCAGACGCAGACGCTGGAGCAGCGCGACGAGGAGCAGGATCAGAACGTGCAGTCCACCATACGCATACCCGTTCAGCCGCGTCTCTCGCTTCAGACGTATTTGCATCAATTGATTGGCGCACTCAACACTGCTGTGCCACAAACTCTGCCCCCCAAAGTGCTGCACGCCTTCAATCAGAAGCTCCTCAGCCAGCTCTTGACCCACTACGAGCAGCTGGCCGCCGCGGAGTGCACCAAAAGCAGTCAGAACATTGCACTTCAGCTGTACTTCGATCTGAAGTTTCTGGAGCGCATATTCGCAGTGAATCGAGACGAGCGTGCGTTATACGAAGAGTTCCACACGCTTCAGCGCAGCCTGCGTGACTGCATTGATCCCTTTGACTTCGAACTGTTCGTCGATCACATCAACACGCAAGTCTCTCGCGCTGCAGCGCGTCTGCATGGTGAATTTGGTGTGCTCACACCGCCATTTGACAACAAGCAGGCGACAAATGCCAGCTCGCTATCCCATGAGGCAGATCCCAATGTGCTGTGCTTAAGCTCATCCGGTTCCACTACGCTTTGGTTCCCATTACTGCCCATTGTCATGCCGCAGGCGGCGGCAACAGCTGCTGGAACGTCAGCCTCTGGTGTGTCCCTGGAGCGTAAACCTGTTGCCACGGACACGGATAAGGTGAGTTTTGCGCTTCATATACTTCATATACTAAAATCTGATTTTTTTTATATCATGTACGACATATCTATATGTGTATTTCTCTTATAGGCGCTCTTTGACCTCTAGTTTTCTTTCCAAATTTACCATCGTTTATTCATTTTGGGTAGGCATTATGTACACAATTTGTGTTCTAAGTGTTCAGCATGTTTGTTGTTGTGTTCCTCACTCGTTTTAGTGTTGGTCGAAACGAATTCAATTTCGAATTCATTATAATTAACTTTTCATTTTCTGTTATTGAAACTGCTTCGAATGGCTTTCTTGTTGCTTTTGAACTGCTTGTTATTTCACTGCTTTCAATGGTAGCACTTATCGCATAGCATCCAAGACCCAAACCAGTCGCTGGTTTGCAACATTAACTTGCTTTTTCTTTTAATTTTAAATCGTGTATGTTGTGTTATATTTCCTTACTGTTCAATTTTACTCATTGGGACTCCTCGCTGTTGTTATTTTTCTAAAATATAAGAAATTTTCATTACAGTGTTCCAGCTTAATTTAGGCAATTAACAATACATAAGAGAATGACTACTCTCAAATAAATTATAATTAGCTGCAGTTACAACAGCAAAATCAGCGGCAGCAGTTACTATCAGCTTTTCCAAAATATTTGCTAAAAGTTTCCACAAAAAAATAAAAAGTCAAAGCAGAAGTCCGAAACTCAAGTCGTGTGTGTGTGTAAATGCTAATTAATGAATTGGTCCATTATTGAAATCAAATCGCTGGGCAAACGTTAATTTATAGCTGCGCTGACTTTGCTGGTTATTTGGGCGCAGTTAGTCGCATGTTTCAGCACATAAATTGAACTCTAATTATGTCCGTGTTTATTGCTCTGGCTCATAAATCTTTTTGCACTGTGCCGCAAATTAATAGATTAATCAACCAAAAAAACACATTAATAACCCATATGTGTGTGTGTGTCTGCATCTCTCTTTAGGGGACGACGCCAGCGCGCAAGCCGGGCGCACGCAAAACCGACGCGAACAACAGCAAATCCAAGTCGGGCGCAGCCTCATTCTTTGGCATGTCCCAGGAGTGGTTCCGTTAGAGCCGCTTACAGCCAATGCTACAGCAGCGGCAACGGCAGCAGCAGCAGCAAGCGCAAGAGCAGCCGCAGCAGATGAGCCTAATGAAGTGGCCAAGTGGAGTGCACGAAACGCGTTCAGCCATGCGGAAATCCACTGCAGCAGCCGCAGCAGCAGAAGCAGCGGCAGCGGCAGCAACTGTCATTGCTGTGTATTCAGTTGTGTAATGAGTGTATCACATGTGTGTGAATACTGTGTGTATGTGTGTGTGGGTGTGTGTGTGTGTGTGCCTGTTAACTGTTCCATTCCGAGCGCTTAAGAACCAAACAATTTGCATGATCCAGCCAAATAACTTCATTCGACTGCAGATTCTTAATTCATGAACTGTATCTCTTCCTTTCCATAATTCTTAAATATATATTTGCATATTTATTCTTAAACTATAATTTAATGCGCTTTGTAGATTGGTACGCATTCGGGGCTACTTCTTGCCGCCCTTCTTCCCGCCGCCTCCGCCGCCACCAGCCTTCTGGTCGCCTCCCTTCTTTCCGCCACCTTTGTCGGCCGCAGGAGGCGCTGCTTTGTTCTTACCACCGCTTCCTCCGCCACCACCTCCGCCTCCGCCGCCTTTTTTCTGTTTACAACGGAAATAGCAATAATAAGAAGTTTTAGGTGTGCAAATAACATTAAAGGTTTACAAAGAATTGCTTGCGGGGGAATTCCCTTTTATAGATTTGAGCGGGCTGCGAATGATATTCGGGAAATGAGGGCTTTACGAAACTATACCCTTATGTGAGACTGGTTGTGTATATGGCAGTGTACCTACTTTAGCCATATCTACATATACCTATATATCTATATCTATATCTATATCTATATCTATATCTATACCTATATCTA
>JABVZX010000352.1:5065433-5085348 GCA_020883565.1 Drosophila pachea
AGCGTCCGTGCACAACAACCAAGCCGCCCTGCACCACAACCGAAGCACCCAGCACAACAACCAAGCCACCCTGCACCACAACCGAAGCACCTTGCACAGCATCTTCAGAAGGCACACCGGGAAAAATCCGTGAGGTAAGCAAGCCGGCTGAGGTGCTTCGCTCGCTGCGTGACTGCCAGAGTCAGGAGGACGGCACCCTGTTCACCAACGACAGACACTGCCGCCGCTTCTACGTGTGCCGGAACAACCGCGCCAGACACCAGGCCTGCCCCATCGGCCAATGGTTCGACCGTGAGCTCAAGGTTTGCCGCAGCCGCTTCGAGGTAACCAACTGCGCAGCCAATCGCAATTGAGCGGAGCTAATTCGAATACCGAAGACAACCCAACTGAAGCTGTACCCTGAAGTAACCCGAATGACTAACTGATCCATTTTCACGCTACACTCTACACTCTACACTCTACACTCCTGACTTTTCCGCACATTCTAGATCCTTTAATGAATTCCAATAAAGCAGCATTTCTAAAAGCATACAAAGGCGATCCCGTTCTGATTGCTCACTGACTCAGTGTCGCGGCTTCGTCTGTGTGTGTGTGTGTGTGAGTGATAGTGTGCGTGTGTGTCCGTGCTTAAAGTAAACAGCATTTCATGCCAGCTGCGAATATGGCTCTAAATCATAGAGCACTTTGCTGGCTTCGGTGTCCGCTCCTCCTGCCAAGGCTACCCGCTCATCGCTTGCCCCATAGCATTGCCGCCCTCCGCCACCCCCCGGGCACATATCTCTCGACAGCCAATCATAGTTTTCACACTCTAGTTAACATCATTGTCACCGGCTTTCACTCAATGTACAGTGAAAAAAGCAAGATGGAGTGAGAGAGGGAGAGGGAGAGTGAGAGGGAGAGCGAGCTGCAACGTTTGCAGTTTAGCTCGCTCTCTTTCATTTTTTTTTTTTTTTTTTGATTTTCTGCCCTATGCAGCTCTCGCCTCACCCGCTTCATTTTGCAGCACAATTTTTCAGCCATTTGGCTGTCGGGCTTGAATTTCACTTTTTTGGTATTTCGTTAGCTCTGGAATCTGCGTTTGTCGTGCAAAAAGAACAAAATTTGCTCCAGCTCTGACATTTAAGTTAATTTGCATACAACCGCAAAATGTGCGGGAGAGGCGGGGAGCGTGTGTATGCATAGGTAATAAGTTAAAGTTTTGCTCAGAGCCGCAATTGCAGCAAATAAACATATATTACGAGTGAGGCGATATGCTGAACTTTTCAGGGGAATATCTAACGGTATATACCCAAGCATTATATATATATATATTTTCATCTCCTTTGTTTTTTGTTACTGCGCTTCTCCTAATGCCAGCAGCAAGCGAAAGCCAGTTATTGCAAAATTTCTAAGTACCTGCATCTGCTGGCAAGCACTTGATGTCTCTTGACTGACTATCAGCATATGGCAATCGGGTATGTAATGAGTTGAATGATTTGCCAAGCATAAGCCAGCTGTAATCGTAATCTAAGTCTGTTCTAACGTCTGCTAATTGGCAAATCTGGTTGAAGAATCTCTGAAGGGATTGCACTTTTATCGCAGCTCGCTCTCTGGCCCGGCCATCTGGCAATCATGGCAAACAGCTAAGCCGGCTGCAGTGCAGCCCCGAGCCACACCCCGTCTCCTCCAGCATCGCATATTAATGAACGCTCAGCGAGGAGCAGGGAGAGCTCTATTGGCTAAGAGCTGTAATTCCACACAGAAATTCACAATGCCATCAAATATGCGCGCATAAACCAAGCAGCAGCCCGCATCCAGCGCTCGTCTCGTGCATCCGCATGCTGCATGGAGCAGCCAGCATGGAGCATCCAGCATCTAGCGTACCACATCCCGCATCCGTATCCACATCCGCATCCGCATCCGCATCCGCAAGGGATCACACTTGTCTATTCGCGTTTAGCACAGCGGCTGCAACCTGACGAGCTGCCTCTCAACTGCTGCCACCAGCGCCCGCCCCCACTCACCCCATGCCCCCATTATCTCTGGCACTGGCACTCACCCACTATGGCACCCAATTTCCGCTGCTTGCGTAAATACATTATGCAGCTTACAACTACTTAGCGCGCTCCAGCTGCAGCTCACAGTGGGCAATTTTCCCCCATTATCTGCTATATTCTACAAGTGACTCCAGAGCTAATCCCCATGTTAACCAGCCAAGGCAGATGTGAGACAAGCCTGCAAGAGGCCTCAAACTTGAGCATTTGGAAGAGTTCCTCCATTGAAATCCGCTCTCGACAGCTGGATAGTTGCCTCTTATGCCAGTCTTATATCAGCTCTTATACTCAGGCAATTCTGTGAGGAAGTATTCCCCATGCTACCCCAATGCACCATCCAGTCCAAGCCTAGACTCACATCTGCCCCTCACTCCAGCCAAGGCCGCCTCCTTGCTCCCAATTTTGCCTGACAATTCGCTCAATTGGCCCACTGTGCGGCGGCGGAGGCGTTAGGCGGGTGGCTGGTTGGGTTTTGGATTTGGTGCCCGCTACGTGGCATAAAGTGGCAAATTCGAGGCGCAACTTTCACCGATACAAGTGGCAAAGGAGGCGTGGCGCTGAGGAGGCGCGCCTGCAAGCATGCAATAAATGTGCATGGCAAAGCTGCGAAAGAGGTGAAGATTACGCACTGAATGCGAATGCCAGTTTTTCGGGCGCACACGTCGCAAGTCGCCCCCGCCGCTGCAAGTGACTATTTTTCGCAACTTCTTCTGCTTCTTCCTCGTCCTTTTATCATCTTCTCTCCTTCAGATTACAGTCTTTGTTGCTGCACTAAACTTGGTGAGAGAATTCGCACATTTGTGTCAGCTGAACCGCAGCATCGCACCGCGCGTCTGCACTCCGCTCGCATGGCAAACATGTGTGATACGCCGCTTGCACCTGTCGTCTATCCACAGACCCACTCTACCACCCGTACGCCCGGCCCCCTGCTGCTCATAAAAGTTAAGGACTTGCATAACTTCTGGCATTTATGAGCGCTTTTCACCAGCTCTTAGCCACTTTGCCTTGCGCCTTCCTCATGCTTCATTACGCAAATGCCGTGTTTTCAAATTATTCTACACGCTCTCCCCCTCTCTCTGTCTCTCTCTCTCTCGGTTTCTCTCACCTTGCGCTTGTTAGTCACAGTTTTTACACAGCGTTTGGCTGCATATTTTATGTGCCCAGGCGGTTTTATTGAGCGACTGAGTGGGTGTTGTCTGCTGATTAGAGTCGCATTTGGGCCACACTTGCGTTTTATAAGCCCGGCTGCCGCTCGAATGTGTGCCAACTGAAGCCGAGCATGTACAACGGTTAATACCGAGAGATCTGCTCGATGCCAAGCCCAAAAGCCTGCAGCTATGAATGGGCAATAGCTGCTCCTAACTTTTAGAATAAAATTTCCTATCGGAAACTTAATACAAACTCCTTCAGCCGCTGGAAACGGGGGGGCCAGGAGAAGCAGAGCAGGAGCTGTAGACTTCCTCTTGCTCCTAAGTCAACTAGAATATGCCAGCCTCTGGCCCAACTCATTCCAATGCCACTCGAGACATGCCGGCAACAACTACCTTTTGGCCTGCCTAAGCGGCATTTAGTTAAGGTCCATTATGGCTAAACGCACTAAATGTTATCGCCAGCAATCCGTGGCATAATAAATAATTAAACTACGGCGTTCAACTGAAATGCGGGCTGAATTAATGAATGCGAAAACCACGGTGGTGGCCAAAAAGGTGCCATAACGGCAGGCAGTTGGCTTTTACATAATTATTTCATTAAGTGTCTGCTCAACGCCCGCCACAGACCAATTGGCGAGCGGGCGAATAAGGGCCAGAGGGGCGCGGAACAGAGTCCGGCCCGGCTTGCCAACTTTTACACTTGGTAATGCCTGTATTTAGAAAGCCAGCCGCAGAAGTAATTCAACTTAAGGAGCTGCCTTGACCTCGCCCAATGCATGGCAGTTAGTCAAACGGGGAGGTGGCTCAGGTGGCTGGGCTGCTCGGGGGCTGGGTGGCTGGGTGGCTCATTAACAAACATTAGTTACAAATGTTGTGAATTACTTACGGGATTAATATTCCATGCTACACACAGACAGCAGCAGTCAGAGCAGCAGCAGGAGGAGGAACTGAGTGTCCCAAGGCTGCGCACACATCAAGCATACGCCCCCCCCCCCAGTCTATGACCTCACAGCAAGTCTGCAGCATATTTCTTAAATCATGCTTGCTTGGCCTTATCGTATGCTGCGACGTATACTTAATGCGAATTAATTCATTTATATACACAGACACACACACGCAGTCCATCATAGGGCATGTGTTTCCTTCAGCTGCTGCCCCCTCCCCCACCATCATCATCATCATCATCATCGTCTCCATCATAGTCTGCTTTGTCGTTGATTAGAACGTTGATAATGGCGGCGCTTATTTGTCTGGGACTCGCCCATCAAGATGATGCTAGTTGGGCCCCGAAGTGCGCGTTGCTGACTCCCCACTCGAATCAGCACGACTTCTGGACACTTAAGCAGCCGACAAGATAATGAGTTATCCACATTCGCGAATTGAAGAGAGTATATGGGCTTCTCCCCAGTGACTCTACAACGCAGCGCTGCTCCTGCAGAAGGGCCGCAACGGTAAGGAGATAATCGAGAAGCTGAATAGGCGATGGGATAAGCTGGCTCTCTACTGATCGAAGCTGCCCCCCCAAAAGTGATCTTCCAGCCAATAAGGCAGAAGCGGCTAGGGCAATACAAGCTGGCGATCGAGTGGATCAGCTTACTCTCTACTTTCTCTCAATGAAGGCCCACCTGAAACTCCATACACATTGAGCCTCAGGCGATGCTTGAGCTTTAACTCTCTTACTCAACTTCCTTCTTTATCTGAGTTAGATTAAGAAGTGAGTTGCAAAACGACATCGATGTGGAAAGGTCGATGTGAAACCATAACATGTGTAATGATATAAAAATACTAATTAGACTTATGTAAATATTACCAATAATTGCAATCAGAATTTGCATTTAATGTAAGTAATTTTTTATATTTTTCTTGGAGCAATTTGCATTGTAAATAATTTAGTTAAATGCCAGCCTTTAGCCCATTCTAGTACAAGCTGTACTTTGCTACTAGTCCGTACTTTGGCCAAGGCTATAAAATTCGCCGTTCAACGTTGTTTTATATTATTATTATTATTATATGTTTTTACCGTAGTTTGCTCGTGACATTCGTAACCCCAATGCGAATGGAGTGACTTCATAAGAACTGGCAACAGCTTCGACTCCCAACAGTTGGCGGCGTGTGGCCGTCCAGTGTATGCAAGCTATGAGTTATTTGATTGTTTTGTCCCTGTGCCTGTGGGCATTGGCCAGCTGCTCGGACCCGCTCTTGGTGGAGCTGCCGTTTGGCAAATTGCGTGGTCGGGATCGGGGTAACCATTATACCTACGAATCGATTCCGTACGCCAAGCCGCCAGTTGGCAAACTGCGCTTTGAGCCACCTCAGCCGTACGTGGGCAAATGGAAGGGGATCCTGGATGCCAGCAGGCCGTCGGAGCTGTGCCTGCAGTGGAGCCACTTCGTCTTGGCGGTCGACAAGCTGACGGGCAACGAGGATTGCCTGACGGTGAGCATCTATAAGCCGAAGAACGCGACGCGCAGCACTTTCCCGGTTATTGCTCATATATTCGGCGGCGCCTGGTCGTTCGGCGGAACTGTGGAGGACGACGCCAAAGGCTTCATGGACAGCGGTAATGTGATGGTAGTGAAGATCAACCACAGAGTGGGCATTCTGGGCTTTGCCAACACCGGCGACGCGGGCTGGTCGGGCAACTATGCGCTCAAGGACCAACGGCTGGGCATCAAATGGATCAAGAAATACATTTCATACTTTGGCGGCGATCCGGCGAACATTCTGCTGTTGGGCTTCTCCTCGGGCGCTGGCTCCGTGCATTTCCAGATGCTGCACGAGGATATGAGCGACCTGCGCGGCGTCTACGCCGTGGGCGGGAACTCAGTGGAGCCTTGGGCCGTGCAGCCAAGCCCCGTTGAGAACACGTACGAGCTGGGCGAACTTCACGGCTGTGGCCGTCCCAATAATACAGCAGCACTCAAGAAGTGCCTGCAAGGCGTGGATGCCAATAAGTTGGTCAGAAGCTTCGAGCATTTCCTTCTCTTCACCTACATTCCCTTCGCTCCCTTTTCGCCCAATGTGGAGCCGGCGAACGCGAAAGACCCGTTCATAACAAAGATGCCCATCGACATTATCAAGAGCGGCAAGTTCGCCCAGGTGCCCTGGCTGTCCGGCTACGTGCCAGAGGAGGGCATCTACAACGCTGCCACGATGCTGGAAAAGCTGCCCGATGGCCGGGAACGGCTCTACGAGCTGAACACCCGCTGGTACGAGCTGGCGCCGTATTTTTTCTGCTACCGCAACAGCATGAACCAATGGGATCGGGACAGGCGGTCGCGAAATATCAAGCAGAAGTATATGGGCAATCAGAGTTTCAGCCTGGACAACTACTTTGCCCTGCAGCGCATGTTCACCAACGAGATTTTCAAGAACGGCATCGAGCTGGGCATAGATGTCCAGCGCAAGTACGGTAAGAGTCCGGTCTATGTGTATGTCTACGACAATCCGGCCACCAGGTCTTTGGGCCAACTACTCGCTAAGCGCTCGGATATAGTTTTAGGTAAGGCCCCACCCTCCTGATCTTGCACCAGCCTAATACTTCTTCGACAATTCACAGGCACGGCCCATGGCGACGAGTACTTCCTCATGATGAACAATCCGCTGCGAGATCCGATTCGGGCGGATGAGAAACTCATCGGCTGGAAGCTGGTCAAGATGGTAGAGGGCTTCCTGGAAACCGGCCAACTGGTCTACGACAACTGCGTCTTCAAGGACAACGTGGGCTCCAAACAGTTCCAGCTGATGGTCATTGAGCGCAACAGGTGCAGGAATATAGAGACTGCCCGCTTGCCCGACACCGTCTCTAACAACTTGCCCAAGAATCCAGTTGTAGCCTACTAGCTCCTGGCTGTCTAGTCTACAAATGATTTGCCCCATAAATAAAGTAGAATATTACTTCCAAAATGCTGGACCTCAGCGCAGCCGGCTCGAGCTGGAGATGATTTCGATTTCATGCCGCTCAATGGGTCTATTGCGGGCATTACGCAATTCTATGAATAGACAAGCGCCAATTCGGGTCAGTAATACTATACTCAATTATCTGAATGTATATAGGAGGTTTTAGCAACCATGCCGCTCGATTTGTCAATCACAGCGTGCAGTCAGCTGTCGCATAGATTTTCGAGCAACAATTCGTCCGAACTGCTGATAGACCCCATCTCATATTTCACACAATCAGCTCGCTGGGTTTGTGGCATGCGAGAGAATTAATTGAACGTTAATCTGATTTTCATGCATATAAAATACCGGCTAGTCGCTGCCGACCCTCCAGTCTGTACCGCGACTAGCTGGCGCATAGATCATGAGCAGCAGCAGCCGCGTGATTGTCCTTCTTTGTCTAACCGCGGCGGCGGCGGTGACGACGACACGCGCTGACCCGCTGCTTGTCGAGCTGCCTAATGGAAAAATCCGCGGACGCGATAACGAAGGGTATTATAGCTACGAGTCGATACCCTATGCGGAGCCACCTGTAGGGGAGCTCCGTCTCGAGCCCCCGCAGCCCTACTTCCAGCAATGGAGCGAGGTCTTCGATGCGACCCGGCCTCCCGCGGTCTGTGTGCAATGGAATCAATTCGCCCAAGGCGACAACCTTCTGGTGGGCACTGAGGATTGCCTCACGGTCAACGTGTACAAGCCGAAGAACTCGAGTCGCAGCTCGTTTCCGGTCGTGGTCAACATCCATGGCGGAGCCTTCATGTTCGGCGCACCGGTGGAGCAAGGCCACGAGCTGCTTATGGCCAGAGGAAATGCGATTGTCGTCAAGATTGCCTATCGCCTGGGGCCGATGGGATTCCTGAGCGCCGGCGACGCGGCGCTGTCGGGAAACTTTGGACTCAAGGATCAGCGATTGGCCCTGCGCTGGATCAAGCAAAACATTGCCCGCTTCGGGGGGGAGCCTGAGAATATACTCGTGCTGGGCCACTCGGCTGGCGGCGCCTCGGTGCATTTGCAGCTGCTGCAGGAGGAGTTCAGCCAGCTGGCCAAGGTGGCAGTCTCGCTCAGTGGAAACGCGCTCGATCCATGGGTGCTGATCCAGGCCGCGCGGCGACGAGCCTTCGAGCTAGGTCGCGTTGTGGGCTGTGGCTTGTTAAGCGATTCATTGGAGCTGAAGAAATGCCTGAAAACAAAGGATGCGGCGGATATTGTGAGAGCCGTGCGTCAGTTCTTGGTCTTCGACTATGTGCCGTTCGCTCCGTTCGGGCCCGTGGTGGAGCCCGCAGATGCGCCCGAGCCCTTCCTCACCCAACGGCCCAGCGAAGTGATCAAGAGCGGAAAGTTCGCCCAGGTGCCCTGGCTAACCGCCTATACCCAAGAGGACGGCACCTACAACGCCGCCCTCCTGCTGGTCAAAGACAACGGCAGGGAGCGGATTGAAGAGCTGAACAGCCGCTGGTTCGAGCTGGCGCCTCACTTTCTGTTCTTCCGTGATTCGAAGGCAACAATCGAGGAAATGGATGACTATTCGCGGGATCTCAGGCAGGAGTATCTGGGAAATCGCAACTTCAGCGTGGACAGCTATCTGGATGTGCAGCGCCTCTTTACGGATGTGCTGTTCAGGAATGATACCCTGCGATCGATAGATCTGCATCGGAAGCACAGTAAGAGCCCTGTCTACGCCTACGTCTACGACAATCCGCCCGATCAGGCCGGCGCGCAGCTCTTAGCCAAGCGTAACGATATATACTTCGGTAAGGGACGTGAGATGAAATATCTGATCGAGTTGATCTAAAACATTTTTCTCTTATAGGCACTGGACATGGCGATGATTTTACTCTGATATTCAACAGGCCAATAAGGCCGATCAGAGCTGACGAGGCGATCAATTCCAAGAACTTCCTCAGCATGATCGAGGGCTTTGTGCAAAGCAGCGACAGTTCCTTGACCTACGACAACTGCCCTTTGCCGGACAATGTTGGCCAAGAGCAGCTGCAATTCCTGTTGATTAAAGCCAACAGTTGCGAGATATTGCAAGTGGATACGATTGCCTAGGCATTCACAAGGGAATGCAAAATATATATCTACATTATTCTTAATAAAGACGGGTTAACCATGCGGGATTAGAGAAGCAAAATTTTGGACTTTCCATGGCTGACTGAGGAGCTCCCATGGCAGCTTCTGGGGAGTCATGAAACAATTCAAGTGATTAAACGAAATGTAAGTGAATCGAACCCATCGAAAGCATAGCTAACTATTGAAGCTCTGGGTACTGGGCGGATGATTGATATCTCACGAGAACTATGAAAGGCATTCGAAAGCTTCAAAGAAGTGTTTGCTCATCCTTGACCTCTGAAAGTTGTGCGCCCTGTGACAATATTGATCTAAAGAAGCCTTAATTGTTTCACAAAAATAATTCCAACTGTGAGCAACAACTGTTGAAGTCAGCAACCAGTTCTCGCTCTACACAAACATTTATATATGTATATATATATATATTATGTTTGATGCTTAATATTTGCTTAGAGACTTATTTTCGGAGATATTAGGGAAGAGCGGTTGCCCCAGAATGGAATAAAACAGATCGCCGCTGTCTCCGGCTGGCACAGTTCACTTTGAGAGCTGGCCGAGTACAGTAATGAGGGACAACAGTATCCGAATCGCCTTGCTCTGCCTGAGCGCCGCAGCAGCGGCTCTGGGCGACCCACTTCTGGTGGAGCTCTGTCACGGAACACTTCGGGGACGGGATAATGGAGACTATTATAGCTACGAGTCGATACCCTACGCCGAACCACCTGTAGGAGCACTCCGCTTCGAGGCCCCGCAGCCCTACTCCCAGAAATGGAGCGGCATCTTTGATGCCACGAAGCCGCCGGTGAATTGCATGCAGTGGGACCAGTACACCAACGAGGAGGACAAGCTGACGGGCTGCGAGGACTGTCTGACGGTCAACGTGTACAAGCCGAAGAACTGCAGACGCAGCACGTTTCCAGTTATTGTCAATGTCCACGGCGGCGCCTTCATGTTCGGCGGGGTCTCGGGGAACGGTCATGAGACATTTATGGCCAGCGGCAATGTGATCGTGGTGAAGTTCAGCTATCGTCTGGGTCCTTTGGGCTTCGCTAGCACAGGCGATGCCGTAATGCCAGGAAACTTTGGCCTGAAAGATCAGCGACTGGCCTTGCAGTGGGTCAAGGAGAACATTGCCCGTTTCGGGGGAGAGCCTGAAAACATACTCGTGGTTGGCTTTTCCTCGGGAGCTGTGGCTGTGCAACTGCACCTCCTGCGGGAGGACTTCCAGCACATCGCCAAGGCAGCCGTTTCGATGAGCGGAAGCGGACTGGCCCCCTGCGCCGTTCAGAAGGGAGGCCGCCAAAGGGCCTTTGAGCTGGGTCGAATATTAGGCTGCGGACTGCTCAGTGATTCTGCAGAGCTGAAAGCGTGCTTGAAAACGAAGGATGCTCAGGACATAGTCCGAGCCGTCCGACAATTCCTGGTCTTTGACTACGTGCCCTTCACCCCCTTTGGCCCAGTTGTGGAGCCCGAAGATGCGCCCTCGCCCTTCATCACTCAGCATCCAATCGACATCATTCGGAGTGGAAGGTTCGCCCAAATTCCCTGGCTCGCCTCCTTTACCCAAGAGGATGGGGCCTACAATGCAGCTATCCTGCTGAAAAAGCAATGGAATGGGCAGGAGTTAATCGAACAGCTGAACAGCCGCTGGTTCGAGTTGGCGCCCCACTTCTTCTTCTATCGGGACACCATGACGACTATAGAGGAAATGGATGACTATTCCCGCGCGCTGCGGCAACAGTATCTTGGAGATCGTAGATTCGGCGTGGAGAGCTATTTGGATGTGCAGCGCATGGTCACAGATGCGATATACAGGAATGCAAGCCTTCGTTCCGTGGATCTACTGGCAAGGCATGGCAAGAGTCCCGTATACCTCTATATCTACGACAATCCCGCGGAGCAGGGCAGGGCAAATCAGCTGGCAAATCGAACGGATATTTCAATCGGTGAGCATGTATTGCCTTTAAGCTTTGCTTTCTCTCACACTTGTCTATCTTACAGGCTCTGGGCATGGAGACGATTACTTTCTCATCTTTGAATCTCCGAACCGCCAACCTGTGCGACCGGACGAGGAAATTATATCGCAACACCTCATAAAAATGATGGAGGACTTCGTCCAAGGGGACGGCAGATGCTTGGCCTACGACAACTGCGTTTTCCCAAATAATGTTTGCCAGGAACAGCTGGGATATGTTTTAATTAAGAGCAACACCTGCGAGATTTCATATATAGAACCGATCGAGTAGATAATGCGCGAGTCAATGACCGCGAGCTGGTTGAGCAAACATCTGGAAGAGCTTTTGAGAGTTCATTAAATTACGAATTTACATACAGGCCCGTCGCATCAATTACTCCAGGCCTGTTTAATTAGCGTCTCCAGATGTTTTGAATATCAATTGACAGTGTGCACTATAAAATAACGCTCATTACGATTATGCTAGCCATTACGCGCGTTGGGCTCTGGGCAATGCATTACATGCGATACCTCGTCATTCCGTGGCTCGTCGGGTTAGCTGTGGCCACGGATCCCTTGCTAGTGGAGCTGCCCTATGGAACCCTTCGTGGACGCGAGAACGAAGGCTATTATAGCTACGAGTCGATACCTTACGCTGAGCCACCTGTGGGAGAACTGCGTTTCGAGCCACCTCGGCCCTACTCCCAGCTATGGTCGGACACCTTTGATGCGACCCAACCGCCTGTGGCTTGCCTGCAGTGGGGTCAGTTTATCAATAAATCGGATGAGCTAAGAGGCAATGAGGACTGCCTCACGGTGAATGTATACAAGCCGAAGAACTCGAGTCGCAGCACGTTTCCAGTCTTGGTGAACATTCATGGAGGTGCATTCATGCTGGGAGACACAATCTCTGAAGGACACGAGCGTCTCATGGCCAGTGGAAATCTGATTGTGGTCAAGATCGGTTATAGACTGGGGCCTCTGGGCTTCCTCAGCACGGGCGATGCCGTTCTACCAGGCAACTTCGGCCTCAAGGATCAGCGTTTGGCCCTAGAGTGGATCAAGCAAAACATTGCCCGATTCGGAGGAGAGCCAGAGAACATTGTTCTGCTTGGCTGCTCGGCTGGAGGTGCCTCGGTTCATCTGCAGTTGCTGCAAGAGGATTTCGGGAAGCTAGTAAAGGTGGCCGTTTCGTTGAGTGGAACTGCTCTCAATCCCTGGGTAATCCAACAAAATGCACCTCGCAGAGCATTCGAGCTGGGGCGGATTGTGGGTTGCGGCCTGCTTAATGATTCCACTAAGCTGAAGGCGTGCCTAAAGACGAAAGACGCATCGGAAATAGCCGCAGCTGTCCAGCAATTCCTGGTCTTTGACTACGTGCCCTTCACCCCCTTTGGCCCAGTTGTGGAGCCCGAAGATGCGCCCTCGCCCTTCATCACTCAGCATCCAATCGATATCATTCGTAGTGGAAGGTTCGCCCAAATTCCCTGGCTCGCCTCCTTTACGCAACAGGATGGGGCCTGCAATGCAGCTATGCTGCTGAAAAAGCAATGGAATGGGCAGGAGTTGATCGAGGAGGTGAACAGCCGCTGGTTCGAGTTGGCGCCCCACTTCTTCTTCTATCGGGACACCATGACGACTATAGAGGAAATGGATGACTATTCCCGAGCTCTGCGGCAACAGTATCTGGGAGATCGTAGATTCAGCGTGGAGAACTACTTGGATGTGCAGCGCATGTTCACCGATGTGTTATTCAGGAATGATACTCTGCGCTCCGCTGAACAACACGCAAGGCAAGGCAGGAGTCCCTTATACCTCTATATCTATGACACTCCCTCGGAGCAGGGCGTCGCTCAACAGCTGGCTCAGAGGAGTGATATTCGCGTTGGTAAGCAATCAACTCATCTCAGCTGCTATTCCCTTTAACAAGTTCTCTTGGCTAGGCGCTGGGCATGCCGATGACAACTTCCTCATCTTTGACAACCCGATTCGGAGCGAACTGCGTGAGGACGAGCTATTCATATCAAAGAATCTTATAAAAATGG
This sequence comes from Drosophila pachea, assembly GCA_020883565.1. Classification (NCBI taxonomy): domain Eukaryota; kingdom Metazoa; phylum Arthropoda; class Insecta; order Diptera; family Drosophilidae; genus Drosophila; species Drosophila pachea. The sequence continues at coordinate 5,078,626 of JABVZX010000352.1, forward strand.
TTGAAAGGTTCGTGGAGAGCAGAGACGCGTCCTTGACTTACGACGACTGCGTTTTCCCAGATAATGCTGGTCAAGAGCAGCTGCAATTTGTTGTGATTCAGAGAAAACGCTGTCAAATATCGCAGTTCGATCTGAACGATAAGATTTCTATGTTGGATATTCATAAAAGGAAATTTCAATGAGCAGCCAAGCGGCTTGTTCTCTGTCAGAGTGGACGTTCGAGCTAACAGATCATTCCTGACAATCGTTGACCTTTGCCATTCCGTTTAAATGCTCAAAACTCATTTGGAGCAGGGCAGCTCCTAACTTAGCCACAACCTGTTCGGCTAATATTTTCGCTTATTGTTACGACCAGCTAACAACAATGACAAATAAAGTATAATAGCCGCTAACTGCCTTCGCCTGCCACAGTTCAGATCGAGAATCGGCCGAGAACAAGTCTCGATGCATCCCACAATCAAATTCGTGTTGCTCTGCCTTTGCTCGGCAGCGGCTGCCTTCGACGATCCCCTCTTAGTGGAGCTGCCACACGGCACACTCCGGGGCCGCGATAATGAAGGCTATTACAGTTACGAGTCGATCCCTTATGCCGAGCCTCCTCTGGGAGAGCTTCGATTCGAGGCTCCGCAGCCCTACTCCCAGCACTGGACGGACATCTTTGACGCCACGAAGCCTCCTGTGCCGTGCTTGCAGTGGGACATGTACACGGACAAAGAGGACAAGCTTCTGGGCAAGGAGGACTGCTTGACAGTCAGTGTGTATAAGCCGAAGAACTCGAGTCGCAGCAGCTTTCCCGTTCTGGTCAATATTCATGGAGGAGGGTTCAGCTTCGGCGACACGCTGGGCCAAGGACATGGCTTCCTCATGGACAGCGGCAATCTGATTGTGGTCAAGATCAGCTATAGACTGGGGCCTCTGGGCTTTGTCAGCACGGGCGATGCCGTTCTACCAGGCAACTTCGGCCTCAAGGATCAGCGTTTGGCCCTAGAGTGGATCAAGCAAAACATTGCCCGATTCGGAGGCGAGCCAGAGAACATTGTTCTACTTGGCTGCTCGGCTGGAGGTGCCTCGGTTCATCTGCAGCTGCTGCAAGAGGATTTCGGCCAGCTGGTAAAGGTGGCCGTCTCGATCAGTGGCAATGCTCTAGACCCTTGGGTGGTGCAAGAGGGAGCACGGAGGCGAGCCTTTGAGGTCGGCCGCATCGTAGGCTGCGGCCTCCTGAGCGACTCCATTGAACTGAGGGAATGCTTGAGACATAAGGATGCCACGGACATAGTGCGGGCTATGCGTGATATGCAGGTGTTCGACTATGTACCGTTCACCCCCTTTGGCCCGGTTGTTGAGCCCAAGGACGCCCACAGGCCCTTCCTCACGCAACACCCAATCGAAATCATCCGCAGCGGAAAGTTCTCTCAAGTTCCCTGGCTCACTTCCTTCACCGAGCAGGACGGCTCATTCAATGCAGCTGCGCTCCTCAAGAAGCAGCCGAATGGACAGGAGCTGATGGTGGAGCTGAACAACCGCTGGTTCGAGTTGGCGCCCCACCTCTTCTTCTATCGGGACACCATGAAGACCATAGAGGAAATGGACGACTACTCCCGAGCTCTGCGGCAACAGTATCTGGGAGATCGTAGATTCAGCGTGGAGAACTACTTGGATGTGCAGCGCATCTTCACAGATTTGATATTCAGAAATGAGACAATCCGCGCCGTTGATCTCCATCGCAAACATGGCAAGAGTCCGCTCTACCTCTACGTCTACGATACTCCCGCGGATCAGGGCAGCGCCCAGCGGATGGCCAAGCGGAAAGATTTCAAACATGGTAGGCTCTCCACTGTGCCTCATTTTCAGCTGCTGATAATTATTTCCCCTGCAGGTGCCGGCCATGAGGACGATCACTTTCTCATCCTGGATAACCCATTCCGCCTACCACTGCGTCCCGACGAGCAAGTAATTTCGAAGAACCTCATAAAGATGGTGGAGGACTTCGTCCAGAGCAACGACGGGTCTCTCACTTACGCCGATTGCGCCTTCCCGAACAATGTTGGGCATGGGCTGCTGCATTATGTGGCCATCAGGAGCGGCTGCTGTGAGATCTCACAACTAGATCCGATTGTGTGAGCAAATTCTGCCCCTGCAGCCTGACTTCCCCCTCAGCATTCGAGTATTGAATTGAACAAATAAAGCTTAATCATCTGGCTGATAAGAACTCGATGTATGAGATCGATTTGCTTGATCATCTGTAGTTGTCTTCGAAATACTACATGGCGAATACTTAATATTCCATTTCGGGCAGGGGAAGTCAGAAGCAACCCATGGCTCATGACTCAAGCAGCATGCCTCTGAAAAGGATCCTTCTGTCTAGCTGAAGAGATTCTGCTAACAGATGGCGCCCTAGTTACTCTCTCGAGCCCTCGTGGAGCAGTCGGCCGCAGCATTTCAGGTATGTCTAATGGCCAATGGAGCTTGGTAAGTTCCACTCTTGGTAATTATCCAGTAGCTGGACAGATTCAAGACTCCTGCTGAGAGTGCTCGTGCACTTGCGTAATCTATGACTTTTGCAGTATAAGTGAGTAGCAGCTTCTCAGGCCGGCCATAAGTCGTAATTATGCCCAATTTGATAACTCTGTGGTTGGCCGAGAGCTGAACTGAACTCGATTAACTTGAAACATTTGGCTTAATTAAATTTTGAATCAATTAAGCTGCAATTAGTGTCGAATAAAGCTTACTTAGTAGCAATTAGCCAATTGCAATTAAGTGTGAACAACCGGTTGGGCCAGAAACGAGTTGAGATTTAGATATGAAGATATATCAGGTTGCATGTAGATGGGCGAGAACGAATCCCAAATGCAAAGAATTTAATTACAGCCACAGCGCACTGGCTAGCACTTTCTTGTTGCCCTTTTTTCTCTACCTCTCTCTCTCTCTCTCTCTCTGGAGTCTTTTTGGCTGTCTCGCTCTTCTCGGTCCTGTCTATGGTAATCCTTGGCATCTCCTTCGCACGCTTCCTTGCAGCTCACTTACTGTTTGGCCCGGCACGGCAGCCGCTTTATGGCCCACATGCATTTCGTTTAAGCGGCTTACGAATTTCTGGCTTGTGGCTCGCTGCGCTTCACTAGACGAAATTCAGGTTTCTTTTTGCCAGCTTGTGAGGTGCTCGAGAGCCAGCCTGAATGCAAATTCCAAAAACGCAAAACATGCACAGCAAATTGAAACAAACTCGAGCACAATTAGCAACTGGAGATACATTCGAGAATTGAAGCCTGGCTGAAATTGCCGAAACTGCAATAGTATCCATAAGCAGATATTCAAAGCAGATCTCTGAACATTTTTGAAAGCGGCTTAAGTTGGCTCTTAACGGCTGACTTTCAATCTGACTTTCGCTCATCCAGTCGAGCCTTTTTTGGTATCGTGCACAGCCCCGGGTCTGCCGGCTGTGCAGGGTATCATTTGAATTGGGAAAGGAACTTTGGAAACTGCCGAATGGCATTGGGAATGTGTGGCAGGGGCTATGGCAGAGCTGCACGGAATGTGAGACGCGTGCTTTGCATATTCTATGATAGTTAATTATCTGACTGTTGTTGTTGTTGTTGTTGTTGTTGCGTTTGAAAATTTTTGGATTTATTTAGGGAAATTAGCCAGAAACGCAATGCAGTGCAGCGGCAGCAACAGCTCAGCTGGTCGGACAGATTGGAGGGAAATATGAAAAATAACTGACGCCTCTTGTATGCGAGATATTGAAATATTAGAGGGAGCAAACGGGAGAGAGATAGAGAGGGGAGGGGAGTGAGGGAATGAGAGGCACGGACGGGAAGCTGGCCTGGGAGCAGAACCGGACCCAAAGGATTCATCAGCGGTAACAGCTGTTGACGGCGCACTCGGCGCTCGGAACTCGGCGCTCGGGGCTGCCAAAAATTTTAGCATTTTGCGATGATGTATCGCTAGCATCATTATAACAGCTGCCGTTCCGGATCCTGACTGGTCGAGCCCCACATCAGAGGGACAGAGTAGTTGGGCCCGAACGAATTTGGATGCGTTTTGCCGGGCTCTGGCCGGGTTCTGGTAGGGGTCTGGTCGGGGTCTGGTCGGGGCTATTGGGCAACGGCTTGTGCGTGCCTTGGGTACTTGTTGTTATATTTATCACAGGCGCGTACTTTATCTTGCCACGCCCAGTCGCCCCCGCCAGCAGACGGCGCCCACTAACGGCGTCAGTCAGCAGCTGCTCAAATCACCAAGGCAACAATTTTACATTTTCCAGACTACATTTACACAGCTTTACACATGTGTGTGTGTAGGTGTATGTGTGTGTGTGTGTGTGGGTGTGTGTAAAAATATTGTTTCGTTATTTATCGAGCCCTTTTTTGCGTGTCGGGCTGGAAATTAAAGTTGCATTATGGCCAGGAGGCGCATTTGTCTCATCAGCCGAACTTTCTCTATATTTCATAATACTTTCGCAGGATTCGGCAATAAAAGCTTAACAGATGTTTCGGCCTTACAAATCTGATGTTTATGAGCCCAAAGAATGCTCGGGTTTGCATTTTTAATGATTTCCCGCTCGCTGTGATAGATTGTAATAAAAATCGCTTTGAACATGTGTAGAAAACGAATCCTTTTTTTTTTTTCGACCCGCCCATCAGCTGGCACTTAATAACAGCTGGCAGCCGTAGTTCGGCCCGTAATCCAATCGCAGACCAGTTAAAGACTTTAAAGGACTTGAATTCGTCAGAGCTCTTTGAATGAACTCCGCTCGAGCCTATGCAAATGTGACCTACATGCAAGCATGCTAATGGAATTGCAATTAACTTGCGCGATAATGAGCCCTGGCATAACGTCTGCCAGCACAGCTGGGCTGCATCTAACGGTCGAATTGGCCAACAGACGTATCAATGTCAATCTAGTCGAAGACCAAACTCTGCATAATTTGCTGCTATGTTCGCTGAGGGCGACAGCTTCGTAGTATCCAATGTGGTTTCAATTAATTATTGGGCACAGATAAGCAAATATGTGTGGATGGTGGATGGGAGGGGGAGGAGTTGAAGTGGGGCACTCTGTTATCCATAGTATATGCTGGAATGCGAAGAGCCAAGCTTCTCCATATATTATTAGTTCATTTTGTTAAAGCAAACCCATAGAAATTCTATCTTGAAGAGTTTGTATTCCTGCGCCTAATGGGACTGCAGCTGCAGCTTGTATTGATTGATTGACTGCATGATAAGGCTTGTCATGGCTAGCCCATCATCGACTTGAAGCCTTTTGCTTTCGCAGAGATTTGGCAGCTTTCGCTTTCTTTGCTCACAAAAAGCTGCAATAAGCCAAATATTCATGAGATGGCTGCATCTCGTCAAGGACAGCAAATAAAAGAAAATGAATTAATATGAAAATATGGAAATACAATATATGTATATACAGGCATATACATATTCTGGGCGGGCCGCTGTCTGCAGAGACTCCCTCGGCTGCCAGCAGACATCATTATTCTCGAGTGGTTTTGCGTCGATAAACTCACAAAGCGCGCGGCTTTCTTGGCCGGGCGGTCTTTAGCCTTGGCGACTGTCAGCGTTGCTGTCTTTATCCTTTATGCAAAATCAAATAAAGTGAACAAAAAAATATGTATAGATATAACAACAAACAACGGCAGCGAAAGCAGCAGCAAAACACACAGAGTCAACAAAGCGGCTTGGGCCCGTCTTGTCTTCTGGTCTGGCAGGATGCGCAATAAAGGAATGCTTACGATTTATTGATTTCATATTACCGAGCATACGCACAAGCTCTTCCCCTTCCTCTCGCACCATCACTCTACTGTCTCCCTCGCTCCCACGCACATTCTCTTTCGCACACACACACACATGCCTGCATAGATCAGGGCCTGTGCATAAATTTTATGCCCGAAAGTATGCAACAATTTCCTTTAGATTTCATCATGCGAGAGCCCCTTTGCTGCGTGCGTGTGCGTGTGCGTGTGCGTGTGTGGGTGTGGGTGTGTGTATGCATGCATGTGTATGTGTTTTGTGTATATGACGTCGAGGTTAATGTCATGATTTCAATTTGTCAGCAAGTTCCGCACCAGCAGCAACGGCAGCCGCACAGCACAGCACAGAACAGAAAAAAAAATACACCAACAAAATGTGGGTCACTTTTTCAGTTTCACCCAGACGCTGTCCGTGCGGCGCATAGTTCGTGGGCAGGCGGGGTAGTGGGCGTGTGTCGCTGGAACAAATACATGTGCTAATGTGGCGGGCAAACACGCTCAGAGAATTTTCAAATGCGCGCTAATTGATACACAATCGAAGCGCTTTAATAGTCCGATTTCAGTTTCTATCCGGGCTCAGGAACTCGAGACGTGTTAGATTAGAAAAGCGAAATTTGATATATAATCAATCACTTAGACTTTAATCAGACACATTTATTGACTTAACTGGATTATTCTAAACATGTGAAATTGCTCAAATAATATATTTTTGCGTGTAAAATAATATATCAGTTCTCCATGAATTTCCTGCGACTAATATACTTTAATTGATAAGAACATAAATGAGTATGATCCGAACAGCGTGCGTAATTTGGCTAATTAAATCATAATTCATCAGTCGAGCCGGAGCCAATTGAATTACTGTAAGCCATAATTCTGGCCGTGCCACCCGAAGCCAAAGTCAATAAGCACTACGAATGATAAGCTACTAATTTGTGCGCCAATGTTTAGACAGTTGCTGCCAGCGGGATTTA
>JABVZX010000352.1:5143329-5156727 GCA_020883565.1 Drosophila pachea
CATTTTCCCATTTTCGCATGAACATTGCTTTGGTTTTGAGCTGCAGCTGAAAGGTCCTTGAACGCGATTCGTATTTTATAAGGGAGAAATATTATTATTGTAATGCCATGTGAGCAGTGTCTAAGTATTTATGACATTTTAAATGAACGGTATGGCCAACGCCGTGGCACCTGCACCTGCAGTTGGCCCACTCGCGGCTCCTGTTCGCTCACCCACTCAAGGCTTTATCCACTTTGTGCCAAGGCTAAGCGAAACCTGAAATGAGACCATAAAATTGTAAACGCTCGCCCTGCTGCTGCTGCTGCTGCCAAAAAGCGAAAGCAATAAAGACTAAAACAACTGCTTTGGGTAGCCCGCGAAAATGAGAGCCACGGAAATCGGAGCGGTTAATGGGGGCCGAAGCAGGGGGAAGCGGCGACAGGGGGGCGGGCCAAAAGGGCAGGTGGAGCGCATTACTCTGAGAGCACATTGAGCTTGCAAATGACTTTGTAAATGGCGCTCGACAAATACTTTATCACCAGCGAACAGCAACAAAATTTACTTTGTTTGCGCCGCGGCACACAGATTTAAAGGCAAGCCCCACCGCCAGTTCGCAGCTCTTGAAAATTATGCGTAGGAATCGCGTGTACTTAGCAGCTGTAACTGATTCATATTCGATACTATTCAAATATTCAATGCGTCCATAGAGGGAATGCCAAATGGACACCTTATCAAAGGAACGGAAGGACATTCGAGAGGGGACGCAGCAAAGGAGATTTAAATTCGTGAAAAAAGGAAAATCCCTTTCAAGGTGTTCGTAAGGCGCTCAAAGAAGGAATTCACAAATTAATCCATTAAAATAGAAATTGGTGAAAAGTATTTTCTTTACTTCATTGAACTTTTGTTTAAAGTGGCTCGGGTGGTGTTGGTGGTGTGGGGGGGAGGGGGCATTCTCCATTGGGAATACTCGCATTCTGTTCAAAGAATTGAAGTTGAATTTTATTCCAATTGTTTACTTAGTTTTTCTCTTCTTTTCCGTTAGCAGTTCCGTAAACCAGGAACAAGCTTAAACCGTTTTCAGTTCATTGTACCTTTCGCCGAGTGTACTGAGCTTCCATTTAATTTTTTATTGAGATTTTTATTCTTTAAAATCTCAACCCGGCCATATTTTAATTCCTTCATCTGTTTACCGTAGGAGATCCAACTACTGGCAGGTGGTAGAGCCTAGCGGTCAGCGAGAGGCGGGCTGTGGGCTGTGGGCTGCGGACTGCGGACTGCGGGCTGCGGTCGGAGTACTCGTTCGAATAGTTTTCGAACCCACTGTTAGTTATCCTTTTGACGTTCGCCTTTTGTCGCTGGTCCATTGTTGGGGACATTGTTTAATAGCCGGGCTTCGCGTTGTTTGCTCTTTGCCATAAGCTATTGTTTCAGCCTGCTCTTTTTTTGTTGCTCCTCGCTCTTCGCTTCCCCCTCAGCTTTGCATTCTTTTGTCTCACCATTGTTGTAGTTGGGTAAAGTGTTGGCGGACGGTTTTGCGGTTGCCTTTGGCTTGGCCCAGCCCGGACTAAACAGGGAAACAACTTGATTACGCGGCGAACATTAAGCAGAGTCTGGTATTGAGTGTATTGAAGGGCTCGTTCTTAATGTGGCCGTTCGGTCTCAGTTTCGACATCATTATCATTCACAAGCTGAGGATCCGTTTTCGGCTACAGGAGCCTGCGGGCCGAGTTGGCCGCGTAGTTTGCATTAATTTCACGTTCATTTCGCGCGATAATCACATTTCACGTCCCGTTTCCCATTCGCGCTGTCTGCGCCTCCATATTGTCTTAATGGCGAATAACGTCCTTAATGGCATCTATTAAACATTTAATTTATACACTTGAAAATCACATTTAGCCGGCTCGCCCGCAGGCAGACGCCAGCTGCAGCGAGTGTGAAAATGAGTCCGGCCAACTGCCGGAGGATGACTCGTATTTTATTTGATTATCAATTTTCATTTTGACTATGGCCAATGGCGGCCATAAAGCCTATCAATTCATACCAAATTAAATTTTACGGCCCGCCAGTAAAAGATCCTGCAATGGGTATTCCTTCTGCGCCTAAACGTTAATTTCCTAGTCATACACTCCAGCTGAAATGTAGCTTGAGTCGCGTCAACGATACAAGCTGCCGCGTCTATCTTCGGAAATACCCTGTAAAATGAGGAATGACTCACGGCTAATGGGAAGCCAATGGAAGGGCGGACTCGATGCAAGCTTTCGTGCTGCTAAAGCGATTGCTTTTGCGTCTGCCGGCGATTGCGTAATCAACTGGGGGCAATGGACGAACTGGGGCATACCCTTTGACTCGTCTGCGGCATGACGTGGTATATATAAGTAAAAACCTTCAACAAATTCTAATTATTCATTGTAAACGCGCAGCGCTGACAGCGAAAACAATGAACGCACTCAACTGTGAAAACTGCAACAATGCGCATTCCAGCTGGCGCATAGACCAAGAGAGAGAGAGAGAGAGAGTGTGTGGGTGAGAGAGAGAGAAGAGATACAGACAAAACTCGAGGGCGTCGAGCAGCGGGCGGGCGTGTCATGGGCAAGGATTTGAGCAATGGAAGGCATCGTTGACATTTTTTACAATTTTCTAGTCGTTATTTACCATTGTTTCAGCTCGCACAGCAAGGGCAGACAGAGACTGGTAGAGAGGGAGAGAAAGAGAGGCGGGATTGAGAGTCGCTGCAGCTGCAGATACTTATGTGTACTCGCAGCTGTAGTCCTGTTTGCTATGGCAGCAATTTGCAGCATTTAGTGCAAAGTCCATTTAACTTTAATGCACTGCAATTGAAGTTCGCGCAACTGCAGTCGCATTGCCATTGATAACGGCCATAGCGAAGGAACACCCACACACACACACACACGCACACACAGACACACCCACACACATGTATGAGCTGTAGTATCTGCTCTGGGGCCGCGCGACAAGCGTTTGGCAGAGCGGCCAACACATTTGCATCTGACCGACGCGTAATTAATGAAATCTATATTTGGCAAGCTGACAAAATGTTTTTTAAATACCCTGGGAATATTGACTGTATGGAATGGGGCATGATGAGCTACTGCTAATGCATGCGGCTTAATTTCTCAATTTCTGCTGCATGGCAGCCCAATCACTCCACTCTAAATTCGAAGGGACTCACTATGGCCGCGGTTAATTACAGGGTATTGGAATCGATCAATCGGCCATCTAAGAACTTTCTATGCGCAATGCGACAATGGTAAAAACACGCATAAACCACAATGCAAACAGGGTCAAACACGGCTTGACCTCGCGAACTATAGAAATTAATTAGGGATATTCCTGCCCGAACAAAGCGAGCCATGTCCAAATTATATAATAAATGGATTCTACCCTGGCCATGCCTTTTTATATCGACTTGGGAGCCACAGTAGGCAACGAAATAACTTTTTACATGACTGTAATGTATTAGTACAAAATTTTCGTTTCTTTTATACGTAAGTATTTCACATATTTTTCTTCACTTTTATATATATGTTAGTGAGGGTCAAACAAAAAAGCAAAGAATATTAATTCAAGAAAAAGTCTAAAATAGTAATACGATTGTTGTTGTTTCAAATTTTGTGGTAAATAACCAAACTTTCAACTGTTGGTAGATAAATGCTTTTGAAGGTACCGCTGGGAACAAAAGAGTAAACTCAAAATCTCAGTAGTTCCGATACGGAGACACGCGTAAAATAACAGGAGACCAAATGGCCAGTGAAGTCGTTAACACAACCTCGCCATTGGCCGGACGACGCCTGAACCGAGACGTGAACAGGCTGTTGGCTGCGGGGTACCAAGCAACCGTTGACGACGACATGACCAATTTGGACGTGCGCCTAGAGGGACCAATGGGCACCGCATATGAAGGCGGCGTCTGGACGGTGAATGTCGCCATACCGCAGGAGTATCCAATGAAGGCACCGCGTGTACGATTCGTTACAAAAATATTGCACCCGAATATTGAATTCACCTCGGGGCTAGTGTGCATGAATGTTTTCAAGGATGCCTGGTCAGCCAATTACGATCTTGTGAATATATTTGAAACGTTTTTGCCGCAACTGCTCCGCCATCCCAATCCCTACGATCCGCTCAATCTTCATGCAGCGAATATATTAAAACGTTCAGAGCAAGACTTTCGTGACACCGTCTCAATGTTTCTAAAGATGTACGCCCTACCGATTGTAGTACCAGGTCAGTGTGAGGACAATAAGGAGCTCGAGAAACGCTCGTCTGATTTGAGCATGTCTGAACTCCTATCCGATGATGAAGACGATTAACTGTTGGCTGGTCTTTTGTTCTATTTTTTTTTAAGGCGTGAGCATTTCCATCCTCCAAATGCAATTTTGCTTTTGAATTGGATTAGTATTCAAGGTGTATATAATAATGTATTAGGAAGTGAATAGTCCAATAAAACTTGCTAATCCAATATAATCAACTGCATGCAACATTTCCAATATTTTCTGCAAATTTCCGCCATCTTCAATTGCTAAAATTCCGCACAGTCTTCTACCTAGTCAATTCATTAATCATTGAATATTCTGGCCAGCTTGAGCCTTGGTCGCGTCTCACAGCTAATGCTGATTGGGACTTGACCTATAAATTCGAGATGGCATTCGAGCATGCTGCTCGGCATGTCAAAGTTCATTGTACGATAATTGTCGCCTCCCCAATGAAATCCTTTAAATAAATTCATAATTCCTAATTAAATTAAACTATAGACTTCGCTTGAGAAAAGCCAAACGGAATGAAATGAATTTGAATGGTGTTTAAATGCAAGAAATTAAATTCAGTTGAATTTAATTTATTCATTCTGCTGGAAGTTAGCACAATTCGATTGAAATTTAGCCTGGCCTTGGCCACAAAGTTCGAGTCGCAACTTGAGGTATCGATGCTTAAATGAATTTCCTTTTTGTGCCCATTCCGCTGTCAGTTTCTCAAATTCGGCGCCCGCAAATGGCTTAATTAAATGAAAATTCCTCGACTTGTCCATATTTCAACGTCAACGACTCGCGTTACCAGCTAGTTGGCATAACTTGATCGCAAGTATTCGCATTAAAATTCAACGAATTTCCCATAATTAGCTGGAGAAAGAGCTGCGAATGCTGGAAAAGCAATTGTGGAATGCGGTACACCAAATGCCACTTGAAGCTGGAAGCTTAAAAATGGATTGTCGGTTCCTGGCAATGGTCTGTTCAGTTTGCTTGCCATTAGGGGTATTGCATTCTCCCCCTATATATATGTTATTTCTTTTTTACTGCTATTACCGACAACGACTGACAACTATGGCCCATTGAAAAGCACGCTAAAATGCAATTCGTCTGTTGCCCGAAATTGGTTTAAATCGAAAGTAGTATTTGAGGTAAGCCCTCTCTCTCTCACTCGCTCTCTCTCTCCCTCTATCTTACTACTTTTCAGTGTGAAGCGTTCCATGCGGATGCGCCCGCAGTGGGCCAGATAGTCAGACAGTTGATGGCTTGCACGTGGAGCCAAAGAAAGAGAAAAATGGAGAAAGCGAGGAGCAAAGGAGAACAAGAGAAAGTCGAGTCAAGCGAAAGGCAAAGGATTCTGAATTGCGTTTTTGTGGCCCGAATTAATGCAATAGTCGATTTCAGCTTGAAATGACTTTTTCGACAGCGCAACGATGCCGTCATTGGCACATTCCGCAGCAAATTACATCGTCTGCATGCAAATGACAGAATTCTAATGAATTGTACACACGCGTCAATCGAGATGCAACATGTTGATCAGACGACGCTTAACGCTCGACTGAATGGGGCATTCAACCTGCCATAAATATTTCAGTCTGCGAAACGGACCGACCAACGTGGCATGTTTTTTGAACACGAGCCGATCCATTGCCTGACCTGAATTTAAGGCGATTGATATTCTATTTGGCGTTTCTTCTAATGTTTTTCCAACTTGTGCGTCTGCTCGATTGAACTCCTTGAAGGAATCTCCACTCAAGCAACACAGGCTGTCATTCGATTACCAATCCAGACCGTGCACATTAGAAATCTTAGGTGGACACGCAATAAATATTCTAATTGAGTACATTGCGCACAAAGTTTGCCAAGCACAAGCAAAGAAATACTTGAAGCCCATTTGCTTCGCTACGAGAATCTCTCGAGCAGAATGCTAAATGCTTGTAGAACCATTCAAACCAAGCGGGACCCCTGCATGGCACGAGAGAGGGAGAAGGAGTGGGAGAGGGAGATGCTTAGGCGACAGACGAGAACTTTAAATGCTGCCGAGAATTCGCCTGCATTTCTCGCTAATTTATTCAACTAAATTAACTCGGGAGCTGAATCGAGAGGCAGGCAGACGTTCTTAGCTACAAAGATGCTGATGCCTGACTGAGGTGAATGCGGGGCGGAGGCGAAGGCGCAGGCTCAGGCGCTCGATGAGGCTGAGGGTGAAGCCATCTCTCGACGTACGGTTAGTATTGCGAAAAGCAACTCATTAGCATATTCTAATTAATTTATATTATTCCAAAATGCACAAACTTAATTGCTACGGCCACTTAGTTAATGAAATTGTAGTTCAACTCTGGACCGTGAGATTTCAAAACTTTCTGCGGCTCTCAATGACGATTCGAAATTACAGTGCGACAACTAGGCGGGTAGCATTCGCCGTCGGCCGCAAAGACGTCCGCGTGACACGGCTCAAAGGGCGTCTATATATCTAAGTATCGGCCTAATCCAAGATCTACTCTCGCCTTCACCCCAGTAGAAGTAGATATACCTCTACGGAACCAATTTATGCCTCCCTTTATATGGGACTGAGTACGGCTATCCATTGGACAAGCTTTCACTGCTTCGATCTCGCCCTTCCAGCCAGCTCGTGCCTGTTCCATTTCACGCGCTCATCTCTGCTGTTGCAGTTAACAAAAATGAGGCTTAATACAAACTTTTAACAAGAGTCACAGGAAGCCAACATCATTTTAAGATGACACAACATTCGTAAGCCTCATTGCCAGGCGAGCTAAGTCTGTGTGGTGGGTGGCGCTGCCTTTCATTAGAAAATGCCAAAAGAAACAGGCTTGAGCAGATTTTGTTGGCAAACAAATTTTCAAGCAACTCTTATGGGGTCGCAGCCGAGGCAGTCGGGGTACGTTGCGGCTACGAAACTTCCAGACATTCGCACACACACACACACACACACACACACACAGCAATCGCCTTGCGCCTGGTAAACAGATTGCGTTGCGTATACGCCCAGTTGGCACTGGGCCCTTTCGGGTCTCTGCTATCGCCCCATACGTCCATACGCCCAACTGGCACTTTGTCACGAATAAAGTTTGAGTGTCTGTAAGTTATTTCAGAGCACAATTGTCCGTCTGTCGCCGCCTGACATGCGACGACACATGTTTTCGGAGTGACTGCGATCCGGCGGTTACTGCTGCCGCTGCCGCTGCTGCTGCTTTCCACACAATGCGGTTGCCAGGCAGCAGCTAATTTATGCCGCCTGGGTTGTCTGAATGCGAGCCACCTTTCAGTGCCAGGCATAAATGTCTTGCTAATAATATGCGCTGGCTGAATTCGACAGGACTTGCTCCGTCTGAGCTCCAAGTGCTTCAGCTGACTGCAGCTCCATTGTTTGCCCAGACAATTGCAACAATGCTGCACGGCTCAATGCTGCACAACAGGTAGCACAGCTCTCAGAGGCAACAACCGAGTCCTGTGCTCAGGACAGAGCAGCCATAAGTTTTTGTACTTGTAATTGAATGTAGGCGACATTTAATAGAGTTCTTATTGTCGTCCCCGCCTGCTCCGACTCGCTAGCATATTTCTAATATATTCGGGCTGAAGTCAGTTGAATTGTTTCCTTTCGCTTGGAGCTGCAAGCAAATAATCGCCTTAGACTTGTTAAAAACAAATTGCTTGAGCTAATAAACAGAAGCCTTTGTTGAAGTATTTATATAGTCCAGATTTCCCCGTAAATGGCAAATATGGGTAATTTTTGTGTGATTTGTCTGCAGTGAATGTGTGAATGGGAGCATCTGACAAATGGAAAATAAATAAATTTTATTTACGACTTGTTCATTTAAATCTCTCAAAATGCGATAACCGAGCAACAAAGGCCATTCCGACCGGAGGCTCTTTCAGTTGGAGCGACGCATTCGAATAAAAATGAGTTTCGTCGTAATCGACAAAAGGATAAATCCGATTTGTGAAACTAGTTTTCGGTGCCAAATGACGAGGCGACCTTGGCTGGATCAGTCAACAAGCGAGCCGGAACGAAATATGCGCAGTTTCCATTCAAATGGTCCGCTCGCTTAGAACCGGAGAGCGGCGCGTGGGGGGAGGCGGAGGCAATAAAGCGAATGTCGATAAATGAGATTGACAATGACAAACATGAAATCGAATGCAGTAAGGTTAACGGAAAGATGAAAAAATGCCAGTTACGAGTCAATAAAATAGCACAAAAAGAGCCAGAAAATAAAATCGTGCTGAGGTCAAATGCCAAACGAGAAGGAGAAGGCAACAATGAAGCCCCATCGAACCGATAACCCAAAAAACCAAAGACCTTAAAACAAAATGAACCCAACAGAGTGACAGCTGAGCTGTGAACTGAGAGCTGAGCGTCTAGGTTAACAGATGGCCGTACATTTACGGCCACTGTGGCCATGTGTCAGCCGGTGACCAAAGCTGCCACAGAGCAGCACGAAGAACAAGACGCACCACGTAAAGAATGCAGTACTAGCGGATACCCTGTAAACTGGATGAGATGCAAGAGCTAGCGGGAGAGCCCTAGGGAAAGAGGAGGATGGAAGCCTTCAAGATAGTTTCATCGGTGCTTCAGCGCGAGAGCGTGTCCTAGAGCAGATATCCCCTTCTCGAAGGCAAACAGGGTATAGAAATGGAGAAAACCAAATGACAACTGAAATGACCAAACGTCAAGTGCACAAATACATCTGCTCTGGCCGGCCTGGCCGAAAGGGAGAAACACAGCTTGCTCTCGCCGGCTGCGTTTAAATGTGAATTAAAGAATTGCCCCAGAGGTCCACAGCTGAATAACACATGAAAGATGGCTTATATGCGACTAGTTGGCCACTTACGCTTCGGCTCGGACAGCGTTTCGGCCAGCACCAAATGCGCAAACATTGGTTTAGACAGAGCTCCGCTGACCTCCCGCCACCCGCCCGTTGCCGGTTGCCAGTTGCCAGTTGCCAGTTGCCAGTTGCCAGTTGCCAGTTGCTGCAGCTGCCATAGCTGCCATTTGCATAAATCAAATTTGAATATGCATCGCTGGCTGCCGCCGGGCATGGTCGGGATCGCGGGAGGGGATGGCCGGTGGTCCCCGCGGATGCGGATGCGGGGCGACAAGCTCAAAGCAGCTGCACAAACACGTACGCGCAGCGACCGTGTGTGTGTGTGTGTGTGTGCGGGTGTTGTGCCGCACCTGTCCTCGAACACGCACGGACTGTAGAGCACGCACCGAACTAACGCACACACTCAGCTAATGTGTGTGTTGAGCTTGCTGCTTGGACAGCCGACAAAAGACGGCAGCAGATTAGTAGAAAGAGCTTGAGCAATGCCCCAGAAATATTCTAAATACATATCTTCTTTACCTACAAAGCATCTCTAACTATTTCACCATTCAGTGGGAAACATATATTAGAATTATGGGAAATTCGATCGGATAAATTGCTAGTCAATTAACAAATTAAAAATATATATATAAATATATACGGGTCTCTATAATCGAATGTATAGACTAGATTGACTAGATTATTGTACTATTATTTCACATACTAATTAGCAATAGTATATAGAGTATATAGTAGAAATATAGAGTATATATTTTCTTTAATTTTGCCTCAAGCTCAATTAAATTTTGTGAAACTTCTTTTCTCATATCTCAGCTCGATCTTGACGCTTTTGCTGACTGCGCCACGCAACTCGCCCGCTTTCTTTGCAACGTGTGGCGCGTTAAGATTACAGTTTCTATGCTAATTTACGACGCACAAACACATTCACAGCACATTAACGCAGTGCGAAAGGCAACAGCAATTCGTGTGAGCTAATACACTTTGTTGCGCTTGCCAGGCGCGAATTACGAATATTAAATATACAAAATAGGAAACGTGGAGCGCGCTGAGAGAAAGAGAGAGAGATACAGAGAGAGAGAGAGAGGGAGAGAGATCGCCTATAAGTAAAACGACCTTTTAAATAATAAATATTTAAAATATTTAATTTCAAAAATTACGCTCGTTGTTGGACGACTCGGGAGCCAGCAGCCCAATGCCTTTTGAGCGCGGCTCTCCTTCTGTCAGGAATCTGAATGTTAACCAGGTGTACACTTGTCGAGCCAACGAAACCTAGCTTCCGCATCCTTCGTGGATCCGTGACGAGCTCGAATTTAGCGTCTACTAGCTTTCTGACCCTCGCTCAGTGAGAATCCTTCATAGAAGTCCTTGTATATAGATCTGCTTGTGGACATTGGACTTTCATGAGTGCTTAGTGCCTTAAATTTATCCTTATCCTTATAGTTGTCGTTACCATCATCCTTATCTTTACCTTTTTCCTCTTTCTGATCGCTTTCCTTACCTTTACCCTTACCATTACTCTTGCCATTGTCCTTCTCCTTACCCTTATTCTCTTCATCATTTTTGCTAGATGACGAATTCGACGCCCCAAAACCAGTCAACATTTCCAATGGAAAAGGATGGTAGATCTTAAGTTTGCGCTCGTGAGAAATCGATGTGAGCACTTGCAGATGTCGCAGCTGGGACGTACGCTCCGTTATTCCTGGCCAAATTGAATTAGACATGCTGTTGGACTTACCTGCAAGGTAATTTTATTTTGAGCCATCACATCGGAAGCTTCCCGTAGTGCTTCCGAAGCCATGAGCTCTCCTTCGGCAGAGATTATCTTAGCCCTGGCCTCTCTCAAGGCCTCCGCCTCGCTGGCCATCGTTCGATGAAGAATTTCGGGCAGATTGATATCCTTTCTAAGCTCAAACAATCGAATACTATTATTCTCTGGGCAGCCAGGCTAGGCTACCGTTGGCCGGAACTTACAGTGCAACACGCTCTATTCTGACGCCCCACTTCGCAGTGGTCCGATCGACATAAGCTGCGATTTCTTGGGACAGCTCTTCTCTGGAGGTCAGCAGCTCGGTCAGAGTCTTTCCGCCGACCACGTTACGCAGCGTTGTCTGCGCTATGAACATAGTGGACTCGTACAAATTTGAGATTTGAATAGTCGCATGCAAGGAGCCCGTAATATAGTAGAAGAGCACCCCGTCCACGCTGATCGTGACCGAGTCTTTAGTGAGCATATCTTGAGTCGGAATGATTTCCACACGAGTACGCAAGTCCACAATTTCGTACGAGTCAATGCATGGTAAATACCAAATAAGTCCAGGGCCTAATGCGCCTTTTCTGAATGGCATTGAGGAAAATCAAGGAGATGAGCGGGAAGTGGCCAGACGTGTAGAGCTTTACCTCACTCGCCCCAGGCGGAAGAATATGGCCCGCTGGTATTCTGGCACCGCTTTGAAGCAGAAGAATATGCTGAGCGGAAGAAGGAGTAGCGCTACGATCCAGGACAAAACTATTGCCAATATCTCACACTTGGTGCTCTTCTTATTCTGACCTGAAGGGGAATGGAAGTGGCATGTCAGTAGAGGAAGGGCAACCATTGATCAATGGGAATTACTTGTCTCAATGTAATGAGATTTTCGCTTGGGTTGTTCGCCAGGATTTCCTGACTCGGTTTGAGTCTTAGCTGGCTCCTCCGTTTTCTTTTGGTTTGGCTCATTCGATTCAGTATCCATAACAGTAAATTTTGCAATATGTATCAGTTATGCACGACATTATCAGGAAGCATTGAATGCCAAACTATGAAAATTCATCCAAAGCGATCTATGACTCGAAAAAAATTTCAATCCGAGACGTGCTTAATAGTCCTTTACTTTGGCCGATCAACAGCGTCTTTCCAAAGGATCCCCGTAAGCTCTGCTACGCCTTCTCCCTTCTCTCCCTCTCCACATCCTATCGATTGCTTATGCTATTCTCAGTTTTGTCGGAGAATGACATTCGCGGACTTTGAGGCTATTAATCTTCTTCAGCTTCCTCAGCTCTTGCAGCCAGATGCAGGAATTCACGCCGTTGCTTAGCTCTTAGCCGAAATGCCGCCTACGCCTAAGAGTTTGCATAATAATTTGAACAAAAGTAACTGTAAACTTTTATATTTATATGCAATTGCATTTTAGACAATTTCACAGAATGCCAGAATGTCCCTGCAAGCAAATAAGAACGAGAGACTTGAGGTACAACCGACTATAAGATATCGTGTAAAAACATTTGTTCCATTGAAGGAGCTCAAACAGAAAAGATTTAATTTGAAATTACATTCAATAACTTTTCAATCGAGTTTCTTAATCGCAGGGTATTATACAGGGTATTCAAGCAATGCGTAACTGTAATACCAAATGGTCAAAACTGTCTGTGCGGGTCAGAAAGAATAAGTTTGTCACTGAAACTTGCCGAAAAGTTGGCGCAGTCGAAAAACTAAAAACTTTTGTTTTCTCGCCTACATTATATTCCTCTATTTTTTAGCGAACTCCAAAAGACTCTGGCCACCGGGTCAGCCGTCGTGCAGATGAGGCCCGAGTGCAGGCCAGGCGAGAGCGGCCAGTTGGGGTGGGGTATAATAACTTCGGAATGACTTCTGTTGCTTCCTTATAATGCATTGTGCCTCGGTGGCAGCCAGCAACTTTTTCACTCCGTGACCACATGTGCCAGCCCGAAAAGTTTTCATTTCATTTTTTTTTGTATTTTTTTGCGTATTCTGGTCTGGTCGGGTACCCAGTCAGCTTCACCCGCTCTCCGGCAGATTCATGCGATCCCATCATAAAGTAATTTATGTGCTTTCCCTTCCCCATCCGATTGCGAGTGCAGCGCCATATGGCCAGCACCAGGCAGACAGCCAGCTAGCCAATTGTCTCGCCCAGCGTAGAGAAAATGACTCTATTATGCTTTGGACTCAAATGGGTAGCAGCATTCTGTGATGGAGGGCATAAAGTTATTAGTCCACTGGGAACAACTGGCCACGGCAGCAAACATTGAAGTAATTCCATGAGCTGACTAAATGAATGTCACATCGGACTGAGCGAATCTGTCATTGTCAGCATCCGCAATGGAATATGACTGCAGGAATGCATAGAAATGTGTGCATGGATGCCCTATAGACGCCACTGGGATTGCTGCAGGCTAGACGAAATACTGTTAGAAATTAGCTGAGAATTAACAGTGAATTTTGTCAAATTCCTGTCAGTGAAATACAAATCTGAAAGCCATGCGAAGTCCAAAATTCTGACACAGTTCTCTTTAGTCCAGCCCCATTTCAATTGTTCTCG
>JABVZX010000352.1:5218839-5230657 GCA_020883565.1 Drosophila pachea
AAGCGCCAGTCTGGCCGGACGGCACTCGAGTCAAGGTGGTGCTCGGTAAATACTCGTTACATGATTGCCGGCAACTTCTTAGCGCCGGTTTTACTCTTCTTCTTAGCCAAAGTGCAGCTGAATATTTTATGAACTTGGCAAGCACTTCGCCTCTGGTTGGACAAGCTGGCATTCTGGCCAGGAAACCAGCATACCACAGCCTCCGGCTGTCAACTAACTAACACAGCAACAAGCCCCAACAACCTGAGAAGATGAGGATGACGAGGAAGACGAAGCGAGCAGCAAGAAGAAGAAAAAAAGGACGACGACCACAAGGGAGAGAAAAAGTTCTTGGAGAAATCAAGAAATTGCGACAGATTTCAGCCCGCACGCTGCCCGAAGTTGTCGTCAACTATTCATACGAACATATGTCATTTCCACTAAATAAATACGAATTACCAGCTAAGACAGCCGAACCGAAACCTGATTGCAGCTGACAAATGGCACAAAAGGTATTCACTGAGTCCGCATTGGTCAGCCAAACATATCCATAGGAAATGTATACCCTTCGCTGCCAACGTGGCGCATCACTGTCTCAGCTGCTCAGCTGCTCAGCTGCTCAATTATTTAATTCTACAGCAATATCTTGAGCTGGCCCTCAAATGGTTTCAGCTGCTCAATTGCGTAGAATTAGCAAATATTTTGCTGTAAAAAGTCTTCTCGAGCAACCAATTTGCATTTGAATGCCTTGCGGAAGCTCAGGGCAGGGCAGTTCTTAGAGATACCCTGTAAGGCTCTTGAGTGTAGGTGCCCCGACTTGAGTGGAATCTCGACTAATATTTTCCGACCTATAACTGAAATACCTCAGCTGGCAGCAATGGGCCAACGGCTCAACAAGCCGCTCCCGGTCGGAACCCATCAGCATATTGGGGCGCGGCATCAGCCTCCAGCGGTGCGGGTACAGGGTATTCGAAGTGAGCTTTGCTGCCTCAAATATATATGTATGTATTCCTGCTCGCATTTAAAAAAATAGAAAAGAGGAGAAATAACTTGGGTTCTATTTGCGAAATTCATGAGCTTTGCTGCTGCTCATAATGAACTTAAGAACTTTATGGCTTGATTGGTTAGAATTTATTTATTTGGCATTTTATATTTTTGTATTGTGGACGCATTTTGTGCTCGGCCAGACTTGGCCGGTGTTTAATGACGTCAACACTTTTTTGGTCAATCTGGGCCAGGTTGAAGCCGCAGAGCAGGCGGACGGCCGGGCTGCTTCCCGTGAGGCAGCTTCAAGTGGCAGAGAGAAGGCCAAAAGCAAATCTCTTATGTTTCGTGCACCCGTTTCGGCCAAGTCATGCTTTGGTCGCGCTGGCATCTTCGGGGTTTGATTTATATGAAATTTGCTCGCTTATTTGTCTTTGTTTGCGGCTGACTTCTTGTTGCTGTCTCAATGCTCTTTGCTCCGCCATTTCGTTTGTTTTCATTCTTTTCCATTTTCCTCTTCGTTTCGTTATGGCCGCCAATTGAATTTGCTTTTATTGCATTTATGTGTGGCTTGTGGCCGTCTGCTTATTCTTAGTGGCCCTCGAGAACTTGGCCACGCTCTGGATCTCTGCCGTTTGGCATTTCGGGGTTCGACCGGGCGGACCAGTACATTATCTCTAAATAATTTATGTTTGTATACGTTTTAATTTAATTTATTTGTACGTCCAGACTATTTGTTTTCTCTCGCTCTTCTGCTCCGCTCTCCTTCTCTCTCTGGGCTGGCATATACAATAAATTCCTCATACGGCTCTGCGGCTGCGACTCTTTCTGTGATTGTGGCGAAGTCCAATATTGATTGAATAACCGCAGCCTTGGCTTCTATTTCGACTTGAGTCCTGGCCACAGCCAGAGCATCTCAGTAAGATATCGTAAAAGTCTCGCCCCCACTTGGCGAGTAATTGCTTATATTATACGGGTTTTTATGAAGATTGTTTCCTTTGTGTTTCGCATACTACTATTTGGAATTGCACTTTTGAGACTTGCCCTTCGCTTAAGAGTCATAAAAAGCACGCTGCGTATACGTAATAAATCTGGCAAACTGCTTTTGGTACCGGCTTAACCCAACTAAAGAACTCTTTCGCTGACGCAGAACATAGATGAGTATCGCCCATATAGCGCATCATTCAGGAGAGTATTATTTGGTTGCATTATCTATTTATTATATATGCTCAGATATCGCTGCTTTATGTCTACATACCCTAAAGGAGATTGCTGAAGCTGGTCTAAAAAACTTGAAAGCGATTCTCAAGGTATCTGGTCCACTTCCAACGGCTCGCAGCCATCGCGCTTTATGGCAACCACTTGCAGCTTCTCCTGCCCCGCCATATCTCTGAATGCGCAGCTATCGTAGGTGAGGGTCCCTTTATCGTTCTCCACATAATCCAAGAACATGTTTATGAAGTGTTTCGATATGATTTCCTCATCCGCGCGCAGCTCACTGTGGACCGTGCTATTCACATACAGATAGAGATCATCGGTGTGTACAGTGCCTGCAGAGAGATCTCCGGATCAGCTGTTGATCATTTAGATGTGAGTGCGAGTCGTCAGCTTACCCATGTAGATGTCGTTGCGTCCCGATAGATATTGTCCCACGCCCGCGTCAGGTGGATTGTCGTAGACGTAGCAGTAGAGAGGGCTCTGGCCATGAAGCCGGGTCAGCTCCAGAGTTTTTTGCGTGTTCCACTTGAAGAGAATATCCGTGAACAGGCGCTGGAAGTCCAGATAACTATCCACGCTGAAATCGCGATCTCCCAAATACTCTTGCTTCAGCTTCTGCGAATATGTGTTAAGCTCCTCCTCGGACTTCATTTGGTAGCGATAGAACAGCAAATCTGGGCCGAGCTCATTCCAGCGTGTGTTCAGCATGTCGATAAGTTCCTTGCCATCGGCTTGCTTCTTCAGGAACATGGCGGCGTTGAATCCACCATCCTCAGATGTATAGGACACAAGGAAGGGAATTTGCGAGAACTTTCCGCTCTTTATCATCTCTTCGGGCTCTTGAGTGATGAAGGGCTCTGCTGAGTCAGCAGGTTCCACGCAAGGTGCGAAGGGAGAAAACGGCACGTAATCGAAGACCATAAACAGGGACACAGCACTGACGATATCATCGGGATCCTTGGTCTGCAGGCACTTCTTCAGCTCCAGCGAGCTGCTGTCCGGGCTGCAGCCCGCGTGTTGGCCCACCTTGAAGGCTTTCGCTCGAGCGTCGCCCTGCAGGGACCAAGGAGCCAAGGCCAGGCCGCTTTGCGCAGCGGCGACCTTTACCAAGCCATCTAGGCCACCGTGCAGGACCTGATAGTGTACTGAGGCGCCACCTGCGGAGTTGCCCATGAGCAAAACATTCTGGGGCTCCCCGCCAAAACTGGCAATATTCGCATTGATCCACTTCAGAGCCAAGCGCTGATCCTTCAGGCCAAAGTTGCCCGGCAAGTCTGCGTCGCCGGTGCTTAGGAAGCCCAACGGTCCCAGGCGATAGTTCATTTTCACCATGATGAAGTTCCCGTCGGCCATCAGAATGTGGTGTCCATTTTCCATGACACCGCCGAACATAAAGGCGCCGCCGTGTATATAAACCAGGACTGGGAAGCTGCTCCGGCTCTCATTCTTCGGCTTGTACACACTCAGGGTCAGGCAGTCCTCCTTGCCCAATAGCCTATTCGGATCGCTTAGAAGGAAGCTCCACTGCAAACAATATTCCGGCCGCTGGCTGGCGTCGAAGATTTCGCTCCACTGGCGCTTATAGGGCTGCGGCGGCTCAAAGCGCAGCTCGCCCACCGGCGGCTCCGCGTAGGGTATTCCCTCATAGCTGTAGAAGCCGTCGTTGTCCTTGCCACGCAGCTGCCCGTTTTCCACCTGCACCAGCAAAGGATCAGCCCGGGCGGGGCCCAGCCAAGCCACCAACAGCAAATACACCCACAATGACGCACAGCTCATGATCCGTCACAGCAAAGCCCTCTCAGAGAACTACGCCAAACAATGGCCAACAAGACGCGCTTTATAGGCGCCCGCAA
This sequence comes from Drosophila pachea, assembly GCA_020883565.1. Lineage (NCBI taxonomy): Eukaryota > Metazoa > Arthropoda > Insecta > Diptera > Drosophilidae > Drosophila > Drosophila pachea. The sequence goes on from JABVZX010000352.1 coordinate 5,222,874, forward strand.
CACTGAGCAGGGGGCGTGGCAAGCAATGGCGACAATCGGCACGAATGTAAGCTTTAAGCTCATGATATAACGGAAGTATAAAGCGGATGATAAGTGCTGGTCATTAGCGAAATTCACTATAGTTAGTGTTCACTGTATTCGCTTAAGGCTGAAAAGCGTGCACGAGAAGCGCGTTGAATAACTTAATGAGTTCTTTTTGAGTTCTAACTCAATAATTTAAGCTTTCATGTTGCACGTGGGCGTGTGTGTGGGAGTCATGGGCGTGGCCGCCTGCCTAACTGCCGATTTGCATCGAATCGAATCAGTTGCGTGTCGCTGCTCGAGTTGGCACAGCTCTAATGAATGCTTCCACTTTGCGCATCTTTTAGGGAAAAGCTGTAGTTATCGAATAGGCTGTAAGTACATGTATTAACTAATTTAGTTTATTTTAGTTGGTAATTTTATTTGATAGTATGTGGCTTAGTTTAAATTCAGCTACATTTGATCTAATTGAATAGTTAAGCGATTGCTTGACTTCTTTGCTTTTACTGTTGAGAGTCGAGTTGAAAGCCTGTTGAAATTTGGAATAGAAAGCCGACTCAACTCGTGGTATATATTGGCAGAGTGAAATCTGAGTAGAAGAAACGATAAAAATTGAGTGAAGGACTTGAAATTTGGGGAAGTGAGCTTTAGACTTGATTTCTAGTTCGGATTGGAGGAGAGAATAATTTGGAATTTGAAATAGACCTGCGTTCTCGAATTGTTCATATTTGTATAACTCTGTACATCTCCTACCCAGCTGGCATTCCCTATCCACCTTTTCATAGGAAATACTGCAACACTGGCCGCATGCAAATGAAGTGAAGTCCGAAATCGAGAAAGTACGTCCGTCTGTCAAATGTCCGCCTTTGGTTATTTTTTCCTTAAATGCAAATGGATTTCTTATGTTGCTTATGCAGCCATATAATAGCTATGTAAGTATTTGGGCAAGTACATGCGCCTGCATGTATGCATGTGTGCACGCTTTAAACTTTATGCTCCTCAAATGGGGCCCTTAACGTACGTTGATCATATTTTGCACTCCGGATGCCGTTGTAACATATTTCTCGGCATTTACATAAACATAAAGTCGTTTGTTATCCATGGAGCGTTGCATTCGAAGCTAGTTTCATCATATATTACGTATACGTATACAAATATATTATATTCTTGTGAAGGGGGGCAGGGGGCATTCTCTGCCTGGTCGAACTTTACGACGACTGCACATGGTCGTAAACTTGGCTGAAAACTTTCCTATTTACATTTGCTTCAAACTAAAGCTAAGTTCGTTTCCGTGTCAACAGTTCTTGGAGCCGTTGCCACGCCCACACGGAGCATTAAGCTGCAACAACAGATTGGCCAGAGCACACAATGGCTGACAGCTCCGTTTGATTGCCAATTAGTGTCGGCCCTGCCCTCTCACCTGTTACTGCGGCAACCCTTTCGGCCGTAAGCCCATTCGATTGACCAGCGAAAGTGAGGAGCTCAATCGAGTAACGCTTATGCTTGACTTGCCCTCGGTTCGCACTCGCTCGTAGGCCGGGGTCAAGTTGGGTTAGCTGCACTCTAGGCGCTTGTACGTTCAACTTCATGTCAAATTCGGCCGTCCCTCGCCCCTCTGCCTATTCACGCTTACATAAGCTATGACAGCTTGTTGCTCCTTCCACAGCTGGGCCGACCCGACAGCCCAGTTACTATAACTCGTGATATATGTGTTCGCACTCCCTAGATAGGGCCAACGACAACAGCTGCCTCTGCTTAAGCTGCAGCTCGACTCAGCCCGACTCATTTCTGTGAACTTATTTTGGTTGATTTCCTGTCTGCAGTAATCTCAACCTGGGCAGCAACAGCTTCCACTGAGAGTGATTGCTACACGGGCCGCACTGTACGGAGTTGTAACGGATAGGGCGACGGCTCGCGTCGCCTTCAAGGAGCAGCTCCCAAGGATGTTTGTCTGGCTTTCGTGGATGGAGCTTGTTAGCGTTGATTTTATGCAGATTTTCACGGAAAATTTATGTATAGCTGCGCAGCTACATGCGCTGTGTGGGCGTCTCTCTCTCTCTGTGTGTGTGTGGGTGTGTGTCGAGCAGATTTTCTCGAAACAAAGACAGACAGCGCGAGTACACGAAGTGTACATTTCATTTCAAATTGATTTATGCAACTTTCTTTCACAGTCCACCCTGCTCCCCCGCTCTAAACTCCCCAGCGCCGGAATAAAGTGGAAAAACTGCTGTCTGCAGTGCGCCTGATTGCTCGCCCAATTGCCCAGCTGCTGCTGGCAGAGATTACAAACTGATTAACCCCAATATTGATTCAATATTGTATCGAGAGTGCCCCGCATCGTCGACCGTATTTCATATCGTTTTCACCTATTTACAATTGTAGCAAATATTCAAATTTATTGCTAATTAGCAATACGGTCGTTTGTGGGTGTGTGAGTGTGTATGGCTCAAAACTTTCGCAATTGGCAAATTAATTTGAATTCGGGCAGGTATTTGGGCCGTCCTGAGCAGGGCGAAGCCGACTTCAACCTGCCAGACAGATTAGCCTATAGATAAATTTTGCTGATGTTGTCGAGAGCACGCACCCACACTCAATTCCCACCAACCTCTCGCTCTGCCCCTCTCCCTCTCTCTCACACACTCCGGCCTCTCTCTGTGTGCGTGTGTGTGACATTGAGGTTAAGCATATGTGAGTTGTGGGCCGCCCTGCCTCCCTCGTAGCTCCGTTGGGCGCCATAATTAATAGCAGCTTAACTTATAATTACGGTCAACGTTAACCACAGAGAACCGTTTTGGCTTAATTGTTGAGGTAGCTCCCATCTTCTGCGTGTTTTTTGGGTTCTGCTCTCGTCTCGGGTCCTGACACAGGACACATGTAAATTTGAGGGACAACAAGCACTACAAGACGAAAATCAATAGAACGTTTATTTAATAGTTTAGCAATTTGGGGAAAGCATAATAAAGTCATGGAATATATGTATCAAGCAGAATAATGTGCTATCAATATGTGTATTAGGAAAAAATATAATATTAAGCTGAACTCAATATTGAGGAACCTCGGGCTAACTCCTGTTGCATTTTCTCCTCCTGGATTTTATTTCAACTGGTTTTCATTTCTACTCTCTCAAATGCTTTTATTAGCAAACATTTCCAGTCTTTACATATCAATTGCATTTCTGTTTATTCAAAATTCGAATTTCAGTTTTCCACCAGAGCCTGCGGCTGAAAATATTTGGCTCAATATTTCTCCTTTTTTTTGTAAATAAAAGCTTATTGCCTTGGATCGAATTTAACCGCAGTTCGAGTTAAATAAACCAACATATTTTGATTGGTGTGCAGTCGAAGTCAATTTTGCGGATATATCAAATAAATATATATACATATATATATATTATTTTTTGAAATTTCGATTGGTCAGCAGCAAATCAAAGGTGGGCAAGCAGCATAATTTTGGCTTTTAGCATGATTAAATACATAGATAAATATGTATGTGTGCATATATATATATATATGTGTGTGTACATGAGTACGGACTGTATTTGAACAACAAGAAGAGAGGCCGAAACAAAGAGAATAAAAGTTTCTTGTTTATGAGCCGAGTAAATGTTTTGCCAATAAAGTTTTATGGGTTAGTTCGAATTTATAGTTTTGTTTGTTTTCATTACCTTTTGGCGCATTTTATTTACCATTATTTTTATGGCTGCCACCCAATTTATACATTAGCCGAATATACTTTTTAATTTCACTTCCAGCCCGAGCCAAATGCAACTTTCTTTCTGGGCTAATGGAAGCTGATTAAATGAAAACTCTAATGAAATGAAATGCGAATCTGTGTCAAGCGACCTCCTGCAAAGATTATCAAAGGGCCCCGCCTCTCGTTGGCCTCGCAAAAGTTTCGGCAACACCCTGTACCATATATAAATGGCCCCGAACAACCTGCTCAAACATAGGCCGGGCCGTGTAATTGCGAAATATTGCCTAAATTACGCCCCGCCAATGTTTGGCGAGCGCAAACAAATTTCGCATATTGAAAAATGATGCTAACAAATGAAATTAATCGAAAGCGATTAAAATATTGACACAAATTGAAAGCAAGCCAAAGCGTTGCCCTAATTGCACCGATAAGTGATGATATATGAGCTTTCGGGCGCGACTTTAAAGCGGCATCGGCTCGGCTCGACTTGGCTTTAATATCCCGTAATTTATGTGCCAGCCGGGCAACAGAAAAAAGAATAGAACAGAATAGAAGGAAATAGAAAAAAGTGCAAGAAAAAAAATTGGAACATCTTACGAGATTTATAAGAAGTGAAATTAATGTGGCAGCGCGTCTTCGAGGCAAGAAGCACATAAAGCACAAAACGAACAAAAAACGCTGGAGCGGGAGCAGAGGCCTCTGGACAAGACTACCGCCTCGTCACGCCCTGGCCCGCCCCGGCCCCGCCGTCTCTCTGAGGCTGAGCCGTACCGCCAGCAGTGTGGCCTACTAAGTTCGCACACTCGGCAAATGCGAATCGAATTTATTTTATTTAGAACAGAATCTTCGCTCTTGCGCGGCTTTGGTCCTTTCAGGCTTGTTGTTGTCGTTGTCGTTGTCGTTGTCCTTGCCAGCCGAAAAGCGAAACTTTTCGCGCTTAGTTGCCTTCTAAAAGCACAAAAACAGTTTGCCAGCTCTTAGACGCGGCAGCACTTTTCACAATTTTCTTTATGTCGCCTACTCTCCAGCTTTCCATTTGTTGTTTGTTTTTCTTCTTTTTCGTCTCCTTTTGTTTTTCGTTTTTCTGCTCTCATTTTCTTTCGCGCGCGCATTTGAAGTTATTTCAAAAGTTTTTCTCGCCCATTCCACGTTTCCATTGGCCGCTCTTTGCCCGTCACCAAATGACAACTTAACGCGTCGCACGCGAAAACTGGCGGAAATTGAAATAAGAACGCGAGCTGGGCAAAAAAATTCCCGAAATTGGTCACTTTATGCGAGGCGTCGTCCATTAATAACAATTTTCCTCACAAGGAAAACTCTGCGGCCATTCAGCCCCGGCTTCTTCTACTCAGTGAACGAGAATTCCTAATAGTTTTACTGCTCGCCTCTCCAAAGAGTTCCCAACATTTCCAGAACCCGAATCCGATCCGAATCAGATCTTCAATCAAAGAGTATCCAGCCCGCCCCATCCCCTCTTCACTGGCCCACAACATATGTTTAAAGCAATTCAATATATTTTCATCACACGAATCCCAAATCTCGTTCTGCCGTTCTGCGCTTCACCTGTGTCCATGGATTTTCGTAAATCCGAAGAGGAAAGGCACAAAAAAAAAAAAAGAAAACAATTTAAAGGCAATTTTCATGCAACGAAACGCAAAATTCGCGCAGATGATATGCTTCCGGGCCGGCGGCTCATGTTGCGGAATATCTTATGCCCCGTTTGTAGTTTTTCTTTTTTTGTTTTTGGTTTTGGTTTTTTTTGTGCTGTTGGTGTTGCCATTTCGTTTGCAGCTGGCCCTGTGGGTCGGCCGCCGTATGGCACTACGTAGTATTTATCCATCACTGACAATGTCAAATATATTACCCATGATGAATGACTCTGCGGATTTGATGAATGTGTTTTGTGGCTTTTCGCCTGTACCATAAACGCGCCACCACACAGCAGCCGTGCGTGCGTGTGTGTGTGTGTGTGTGTGTGTGCGTGTGTGAGAGTCGAAATAAAAGATATATATTATAGGAGAAAAGAAAACAAATCTGCACATGATTTATAAAATTTCAATGGCATTGAATGCAGATATGTCAATTCAAACAATGAGCGAAACCGTTCCGAACAACAAACTAACTCCGAGGCCGAAGAGCACTCTCATTATAATATTCATATGGATGGGGCTCTGCTCGAGATGAAAGCAGCATTTACAGAGCCATACGAGCTGGCATCACCACATGTTGTAAATGTTAAATAAATAAACTGTTATCAGCATTATAATAGAGTGGAGCTATTAGGGCATTCATACGCATTCAGTGGCTGCTGGCAGTCACACCTCCGTGTCTCGCACATCAAAGGAGTCGAATAAATTACTCGGCAAAGAAGGCACGTTCCCGTAATAATGGCTGGTCAATTTTAATGAGTATACGTCGAGGCACGCACATGCTTAATATGGTCAGCGTGGGAGAGTGTGCCGGGGAGGGGTGTGGCCGGTGCCTGGGACGAAGTTCAGTGCGGAAATCGAAGGAGTTTTCCGCCTGCGAGTCTGTCAGTGACCAGATGTTAGTGCACAGGATATATGAGTGTGTATGTGTGTGTGTGTGTGTGTGTGTGGGTGGGCGCGTGAGCCAGTATGCATTGTGGGCGTAAGAAAAATGCCATGGTAATTACATTAACAGCAGTAGGAAAATGTTGTTTATGGAAGCCAAGGCTGAATTGTAGTCATTTTCATTAAGATTGAAACACGTTGCTCTGGGCAGGGGTTGCCGCTGAAAGGTGGTCCAGCTACCTCCGATCCAGCCATATATCAAGATACACAGAGCTATATTTCTATTACCTAATGCGTGAAGTCTCTCGCTTTTAATAGATTTCCCAGTTATAGTTTCTATAAAAGATATTTCATACGGCGCGCACTTAGTTGCATGCGCTTCGAAACTATTTGCCATGATTTAGCGCCGCGAATGACAGGCAGCCGTTGAGACAGCCAGCCGTTGGAGGGGAGGGCGTCACAAGTGCGTTTAATGATTGTAGGGCTAGTGGTGCTGGCCAGTGGGCAGGTCATTAAGGACAGGCCCGTCCATGTTTTATGGCCACGAAACATGGTTCGACGATAGAATAGAAAGAGCAAAACTTTGGACAAAATTTTGTACCCTCTGCAGCTTGACGCTTCTTTATTTATTTATACTTTTTTTTTTATTAGTTTTGCATAATGGTGTGGCATGGCAAGTGTCTATAAAAATATCATTTTCAGTTTCTTTAATTAAATTTTTATTGACATTTTCGTTGGCTTGCGTGCCCGGCAATTACAGCTGGCCGCGTGCCAAGTGCAAAAATGTTATCAGAAAAACATTAATGCGACAATTACGACATTTTTAATTGTTTTCAAGTTGCACTCGCTCGTTGTCGTATTGCTGAGGAGATTGCCTGGCCCCGCCGAATGCTGCTGCGAAACGGGTAATTAAAAACGTGTTATAAACGGCATAGGACGGTGCGCCCGAAGGGCAGACATCGCTTGCAGAGACACTCGCAGGACAGAGTCGCGTTAATTGCTGCCTGTTGGGCAGAAATTAATGTTCGTTTTAGAAGCGCTCTTAGTTCATAAAATATAATGAATGACTGATGGCATTATAAATGTTTTGGCAACGTTCAAGAAGTCGACCAACTTGAAGAACTTCGGCTACACAATGACACATTGTCAATGGGAACTTTGCACTCAACGCAGTCTAGCTTTGGGCAGCTGGCGACATCAATAGCTGCTGTCAATAGTTTTCCCAAGTTTTTCCAATGGCTGTCGCTCTCCGTCCTGTTTTCCGCTTACTCAATTTTGTCTTCATTCAATTATTAGTTTTTCCTTTTGGACGCCTTAAACGGAGCCCGCTAATTGCCTGGCGATGCGAGCACGAAAAAAAGTGTGGAAAATATACGCAAATGCTGGGAAAAGTTGGTTGGAAATTTCATTAAATTTTCATTTCTAATTTTCCAAATGGATTAACGCTAAAAGATGCAGAGAAATCTTTCATCATAATTAGCACGCGGCGCTGGCCAGCCGGCAGCCAACACGCAGCGCACATAGTTGTCCACTCTG
>JABVZX010000352.1:5362824-5377583 GCA_020883565.1 Drosophila pachea
TTTCTGCAGTAAGAAGAGTGTGATCAGGATAACCAGCAAAGCAATTGCAATACCAACAAGTAGTATCAAATCCATTATTTACACAAAATTGCAACAAATAGTGAGGAAAAAGTTAAACGTCAACAAGACGAACAGCTGTTTGCATAGCGTTGCCAGAGAATTGTCACACAGAATTCTTATATAGAAGTGTGGGTATGTGCGCGTTATATGCAAAGTGGCAACGCTGTCTCTGCTGTCAAATGGAAATTTGTCAATGTAGCCACTTTGCCTTTTTCTCATGACGTGTCGGCGAACTTAGTTTTATAAAACAAATAATTCAGGCTCGAGAGAACTATTTTAATAAATATGCGAGACCAATTGATCTGCCTTGCCTTGGTGCTGTGCACACTACACAGTGCCTGTGGTTTATACTTTCACATATCGGAAACGGAGCGCAAATGCTTCATTGAGGAAGTGCCCGATGAGACGACGGTTATTGGTAAGCATCAAACTTGTCTGCTGGCGCAGCATCTCTGATCTCCCGTCTTCCGCAGTGAATTATAAGGTTGAGCTTTATGATCCACGTTCTAATGGTTTTATGCCCTCTTCACCGGGCATTGGCATGCATGTGGAGGTCCGCGATAGTGATGATAAAATAATTCTATCTCGCGTGTACAGCTCACAAGGACGCATCTCATTTACGTCTCACACACCTGGAGAGCACGTTATCTGTATGTACTCTAATAGCACAGCTTGGTTCAACGGTGCACAGTTGCGTGTGCATTTGGATATTCAAGTGGGGGAGCATGCCATTGATTATGCCAATGTTGCACAAAAGGAGAAGCTAACCGAGTTGCAGCTGCGTATACGTCAGCTGCTTGACCAGGTGGAACAGATTACAAAAGAGCAAAACTATCAGCGATACCGAGAAGAACGCTTCCGTCACACCAGTGAGAGCACTAACTCCCGTGTGCTGTGGTGGTCTCTGGCACAAACTGTGGTGCTAGTTTGCATGGGATTCTGGCAAATGCGGCATCTCAAAAGTTTCTTCGAAGCCAAAAAACTTGTGTGAATTGCAATAAACATCTTATCAGTGGTTGTTGGTTCTTAGCCTTCATCTCGTTTTGTATGCAAGCAAATTACAAATGCGAATTTCATCGATGTCTCATACTGATCCGTTTTTAGTTGTAATTTAGTTTGTTTTGTCTGCCGAGCTAAATACTTTTCTGCCTAATTTAATAAAAATCCATTGTAAAATACGAATTGTAATTAAGATTCTTTTCCTTATGTATCCGTATCGCCGAAGTAGTCCCGTGACTCACGTTGCCTCACTGAGCGTGGCTTGGCCTTATCAGAGTGAGGACCAGGCACATGACTTGTAAAGACAGAGATAACCTGTCGCGTTTACTTTACGGTCTACAGATGCACTGGTTTTGTTTTTGCTTTTATCGCAATGTTTGCTCTTGAGTGCACGAGTCTTGAGTCTACGAGACAGTCGCCGGCTCCACATCTCGACGCTTAGTAGCTATTCTGCTTTACTGCGCAACGGACGCGTCGGCGTGGGTGAACACAACAGACAACAGAGCCCGTCCACTGTTTGACACAAAACCACAGACGACCCACAAAAGCCGCAAGGCAAACGAATCGGACACAGCGCTGGTAACTCGAGCTCTCTGAAGACAGAGGTAGACTAAAAATTTCACTACGACTCGCAGACTACATTGTTTAGGTTGACTGCGGCCCGAACACCTGGAAAATGTTTCGTGCCACAGAAATCGGCAGCGAAGAAAGTGAGTTTCGTTCGATTAGATAACGATGCTACAGGGAGATTCTCTTATCCATTACTCCACTACTCTCATTTCTTTTTCTCTGTGCCTTTACAGCATTGCCTGCAATTGCGGAACTCACTCAGACAACAGCTGGCTCACTAACCGATTTCGGGGAGCGCGAGAAGTTACGAAAGCAACGCAACTCATTGCCCAACTATGGATTTGCTCCCATCTCCAACATAAACATCCAGTATAAATATCCACGTGCCGTCTTTTTTATACTAGCCACCAAGTTCTTTGAGGCTTTTGCGGCGAATGGCATGCGCAGTGAGTGAAATTTGTTCATATGCAAAAGATCTGAGTCTACAGTGATGGGTAGCGACCCCCTCTATACGAGTACAATGCAGTTGCCTTAGGTCGTTAACAGTAATCTGTCACTGTACTGTCAAAATATTCCAAAAGTCGAGCTTATCACCACCAAATGCACAACAGGAGGTCTGACTGATAAGCTCTTGGGATGAACAGAAGGTCTCCTCTCAGCAGGAGATATGTACATAATACGTTGGCTTATGTACATATGTACATACGTAACGATGTACGTACGTACATAAAATAAGTCAATATAATTGAACTTTGAATTGTAGAGAAGAAACGTGGTCTCGTTCGTCCAAATCACCGTTTAAACCAATCTACGAAAAGCTTGCTTTTCTATACCTAAACTTAACTTGCGGCCATATACCGTTAGCTTCGTTGAGTTATCTTACACTTCCTTACACTTTAATCAACTGTTACTTGCAGCCATTCTGGTGCTTTTTCTGCGCGATGATCTCAGCTTTACAGAAAGCTTTTCTACGATTGTACTGCACATTTTTAACTTTTTTGGGCAATTCTGTCCGATTATTGGAGCCATACTAGCGGACAGCTACATAGGCAATGTGCGCACCATATCTGGTTTCTGTTTTCTCTATGCCTTTGGCTGGCTTCTCCTGACCATGACGTCGGTGCCGTACGTCGGCATGCCCGTGACTGCATTGTAAGTGAGATTTTTACTTATATATTCATATATACATATATATTATATAATTTGCAGCTTGCTTGTGTCGATCTCCTTTATAGCTGTTGGCAATGGCTCTGTACGTGCATGCATCACCTCGCTAGGTGCACTGCAGTTCAAGGTGCCTGAGCAGGCCGTCCACTTGGCGGAATACTTCTCCTTCTATTATTTTGTCTATTATTTTGGCATTTTCTTGAGCAAAATCTTACCGCCATTGGTGAGAGCCAACACACAGTGCTTTGAGAAGATAACATGTTATCCAGCTGTCTTTGGCACGCTGGGCAGCTCTTTCATGGTGGCCTGGAGTGAGTAAATCAATGTGTTTTACATTCAATGACATCAATTAATATTGTACTCATTGTCCTGCAGTTATCTTTCTGATCGGAAAATACTTTTACAAGCAAGAAAAACTTTCTGGCGACAATATTCTATTCAAGTTCTGCGGCTGCATTAAGACCGCGCTGTTAGAGAAGTGGCGACGTCGCAAGTCCACCAAGAAGTGTAACTATTGGCTGCAAAATGCAGTCGGCACCTACGAGGCACATTTCGTTAACGATGTCTCCAAGGTTCTGCGCGTGAGTAATCTGGTTTTGCAGCTACCCGTAAGATGTCCCTCACGCTCTATCACAACTCTTTTTATAGATTAGCAAGCTGTTTATTCCATTACCTGTTTACTTTGCGCTGCTTGCACAGCAAGACTCCAGTTGGACGTTTCAGGCAACAATGATGAATACCACAGTACTGGGCGTAACCATAGAACCGGATCAGGCTAAAGCCATAGGACCAATATTTCTCTTCATGCTCATCCCCCTTTGGCAATATGTGACTGCTCCGATTTTACGCCGAGTATTTCAGTGGGAGCTGCAGCCTCTACATAGCGTTACCCTCGGAGGCATTTGCTCAGCTTGTGCTTTTTTCTGTGCGGGTATTCTTCAAGATCGTATTACGGTGAGTCAGTTGAGCCTACCGCATTCGAAGTAATTAATGAAATTTTTTTGGCTTGCATATAGGAAGCACCCGCTCAGAGCATCAACATTGCATGGCAGCTTCCGCAGTTCCTGTTGCTTATGCTGGGCGAATTGCTGCTGTCTATTCCGGGCCTACAGTTTGCCTTCACCCAGGCACCGGCTTCTATGAAATCTGTAGTTACAGCCGCCTGGTTTTTGAATAATGCGTTTGGTAATCTCATTGTGGTGATAATTACACAATTGGATGCTCTCAGCTCGCAAAAGGCGGAGTATTTGTTTTATGCCGTTCTGATGCTTGTTTGTATTATAATATTTGCTTTACTGGCCTACGACTATAGACTGCAAGAACATAAAACCAGTATCCAAGCAAAAGATTTGGTAGTGCTGCTGCCGAACGAGCGGCGTTGTGGACCCGGCTCCAGCAATAGGAACGGAATCGTGTAGTTCGACGTTCTGCAGTATTTGCTGAAGACATTATTTGGCTTATTTCCACATTTTATAGTAGTAAAAAGGAAAACATTGTGTTGATATTGCCTGGAAGAAGAATAGATATTTAATAATGACTTGTAATTTATTTACGCACACACCTAGGATAAACGACATAAACTGAATTGAAATTCTAAAAGGTGTCACTCAATTATTTTGAACATGTACTGCAGTTCCAGCCTGGTATCATCTGGTAGATCTGTGCAATGGATACCATTGAGTACTTTGGAAGTACCGAATTTGGCACGAAGAGTATGCGGGCGCAATAGCTTGGCAATTTCTGGATCCATGGGACCGCAAAAGCTACGAAATTCGGCTTGTGGTTTCTTCTCCGGATCCTCGCATATTATCTCCATACACATACATGCTCCGCTGGCCAACTGAGCTACCATGGGTATAAATTCAGGCAGGACACCGCGATAGACCTCATAGAACTCCTCGCAGTTCACTCGCGCCATGAGCAACATTCGCATGGCATTTATCTTAAAGCCCGACGAGAGGATTTCGAGTAGCATTCGTCCAAGCAACCCATCCTTAATAATGTGAGGCTTTATTATAGCCAGAGTGGAATTTTTAAAGCGACAATCCTTAAGGATATTGTTGCGTTCTTCGAAAAAGAACTTCAAGTCTTTGGCCACATTTTCCTCACGCTCTGAACAATAGAAACCATAGCGCACTTCCTCGCGCTCGAACAGTTGCTGAAGACTAGGCGACAATACGATTTTGGTGGAGGCCTTTTCTGTGTTATACTTTGAGCAAGCATAGATTATTTCCACTACGTTGTCGCCTATTAGTTCCATGCTAATGGCTGGGCCTACCAGTAGCTCGTTCATCAAGACACTGTTTAGAGGAACTCGATTATCAGAATAGTTTCTTTTCAGTATGGAACTAACTCACGATGTATGGACATCATCATCCTGCTTGCTAGATAAAAATTGCGTTACTGTCTTGGGCGTAAACTGTACCATTTGAGCGTTGTTAATGTTGATCTTGCTTTCAATCAGCGTTGTAACAAATTCACCCAGATGCTTGGGCCACATGCTGCTCTTTAGCAGCACAAACCCACTGAGACCATTCAATTATAAATATTTAATAATAATTATTTATATCAGTTTCGGCTTACCGCTTCCGATACTTAGCTAAGGTGTTTCGTGTTATTTCGTCGGCATAGTCAACGATGTCAAAAGGTCTGCCAAACACATTGACCTTAGAGCCAACGAAAAATTCACGCCGAGTTAGCTCAGGAATTTTAGTACGCCTTAAAAAGGTCTTTTTACTGCGCTGATCAAACTGTAAATTACAAATATTTAAATAGACTCAGAGGCTTTAAAAATCAACTAAAAAAATTAACACAAACCACTTCGACGGCATTATCACTTAAATGATATGTTAATATGTAGGTACGTGTAATTCCCGCTTCAACGTGAAACCATTCGGCAATAAAGGAGAGCCTGCCAGTTTCTGCCATAGTCCTATTTTATATAATTAGAATTATATACAATGTGTTTCTAATGTTAACGGCAGTTGACAAATGATAGTTTTGGCTTTGCATGTTTTGTCAAAGTAAAATTTGAAAGCATGCTTCTTCTTGTGCGCGTTGCTACAGAAACCGTGTTATCAGGGTTGCCAGATGTCTGTATTGATCGTAGCACACGTTCAATCTATATACGAGAATACTCGTTGCGAATTAATATAAATTATATCGATAGAATTTCCTTTTATTTTAATTCCCTTTATTTACAGGAAACAAAAATTAATAAATTGCAAATTAAACTTCGCAATAAATTGGTTTTAGCTCTTCCCAGTTATGAAAATGCAGCATATAATTAATGTATTACTTGTACAATATTTTTTTTTAAACTAACATACCGCATTTTCTGCTCAATTTTATGTTTCGGTAAAAATTGTAATGCACGCAGACTGTGTGTATTCGTGGTTTTATGTTTGTGTTTGGATGTGATTTACATGCAAATGTCTTTGTCGCCCTCCCCGCCTTTGTCTTTTTCATCATTCACCGACAAGCTAGGTATATCATCGTCCGAGTCTTCTTCTTCATCTAAATTGAAATCATCGAATTTGTTGTTCCAATCGCCGCCCGGGCTGTCCATGATTTTCCTAAACATGGATTTATCCTTGGGCTCTGTAAATTACATTAAATCTTATACGCAATGCATTTCATTTAGCACACAATTTGGTAACTAACCATCTTCTTCCTCAGACTCATCGCGCCACTTAGCGAAATTCGCTTTGAGGAAGTGCAATTTGTTCTTATCTGTGGTCAGTGCTGGCCAGTACGGAGCATCAGTGATCTTTTTAGGTATTGTGAATTCTAGACAGCGCCCAATATTCTTGCTTGTTACTTTTTCCGGATCAACCTCTTTGAAGAAATTTAGTGTGACATCGTATTTTTTGGAGGGGTCCAACGCGTTTACACCCTTAAAAGTGAATGTATTATCTGTCACTCTGTAAAAGGGAAATCAGCAAATGTAAACAATGCTTTAAATTATACAATTGTGTTACTCTTACTTGTGTTCAATGTCTTTACATTCCACATCAATTATAACGTAGACCAAGTCATTACGTTGAGCCCACGAAATTGGAGGAGGAATTGATCTGTAATGGGAATCAATCGATTGTCTTAAGTAAACGTCAAAAGTACGGCATTGAACACAGCCCTGTTATATGTATGGTATCATAGCAACTGGGGTAGGGCTGTTTAAACGGGACAGATCCAAAGTGTAACCCAATTAAATATTCAAGGCTTGTATGCATGTATAAGGTCCATGCTTATCAACTTTGACCATTGGGGCAGCACTCTGAAATAATATTAGCGCCAACCCTAACATAACCTCAAATGTCAGTATTTCCGATATCGGGGTGTACTGTGCAAAACTACAATGCAGATGCGCATTGGACACGCCCACCGATGGCACTTGGTGCAACACACTTGAGTAACGAAAGCAGCAACGACAAAGTTATGTACTCTTGACTATGCCCTTTATAGAAAATAGACGCCACCGTCTAGCCGTACAGCAAGAAGCACGCGTCTCACAATGAAGCCACAAAAAGAGCAGAAAGCCGATCGATCTAAATGTCGGCCTGCCTGCAAAAGCCTTTTCCGCACTTACCCTGTTGTCGACATTTTATTGTTCTTGCGTTTACTTTGTATTACTTAATTAAGCCGCGGACAATGATCACTGGTTTATTTTCAGCACTAAATGCGATTTCAACCAAAATGTCACAAAATGAGAATGACTACTTTGTAAGTGTTCGAGAACGTTCGTGCTATCGTTTGAAAGTTAAAACACTGTATCGATAACATAAATGCTCTCTGTTTTCGATATTACTCAACCAATCTGTTCAACACTAGTAGTTCTGTCATCTGTGTGAAGAAAATATCAAAAGCAGGAGTGTAGAAGTGAGTCTCTCTCTATTACTTAACCAAATTTTCGCAAAAATAATAGTATTTAATTTGATTTTGTTTATCAGCCATGTTGCGTACTACCGCCGGTAAAGTCGCCACCGCCATACGCGGCACAGTTGGATTAAACTCCACGCGTGTTGTTACTGTGCGCTGTCTGCACGGTACCGAGGAATCTGCCGAGGAGTTCGATAAGCGCTACGTGAAATATTTTTCGCGTGAGGGCATCGATGGCTGGGAAGTACGTAAGGGTATGAACGACTTGCTTGGCATGGATTTGGTTCCTAGCCCAAAAATAATTGAGTCTGGATTGCGTGCATGCCGCCGAGTCAACGATATTGCCCTTGCCATTAGGTGGCTGGAGGGATGCAAGGATAAATGCGGTGACCAGCAGGCTACCCTTTATCCGTACTTGATGGAGAAGATCACACCAACCCTAAAGGAACTTGGAGTGCCGACCATTGAAGAGCTTGGCTACGATAAGCCGGAATTGGCTCTCAAGTCTGTTTTTGATATGTAGGACGGCGTTTGGTTAATCGTTTTCCTTTAGTTTAATTAACAACACAAACGAGAAACACATACACACAATCCCAATGTATTTTGTGCAGATGAACATGTTATTGGATTGCAAATAAAAAGGAGATTGGAGTAAGGCTACCCAAATTTATATTTTGCTTTGGTTATGTAACGGTCACGAACAGGTTATGCACTTCATACACGTTCAAGCACGCATGACAGACACGTTGAACAGGAACAAATTAAAAAACAAATTCGTTTATTGGCATAACAAATAAATGCATGACTATGCTTCACTAATTTTAGTAGCACAGTTTAGTTCCATTTTTTCAGCAATTCAGCTGCCTTGTCCAGGTTCGCTTGCTTTTTGATAAAGCAGTACCGCACAAAGTCCTCGCCCAAGTGTTTATTGGGCTCGCTGTAAAAGGCACTGGGCGGAATTCCCTGTAGACCCATGTTTTTTGTCATCCACTTAGTGAATTTGTAGTCGCGAAGCCTGTCTTGCTCAGAGCTCAAGTCTAGCTTCGAGGCCAATGGTGACCAATCGGCCAACATAAAGTAGCCGCCCTCTGGAATCGTAGGTCGCATACCCGCATCACTGAGAAACTTAGCCATAAAATCACGTTTGGGCTGCAGCTCGCGTGGCAGACTTAGAAAGTAACTTTCCGGCTTGCCAAGACGTGCCAGCTCCACTTCGAAACTGCGAGCTACGCCCTCTTGTAGGGGCGTTGGACACGTGTAGACTGAGTTTTGATGAACCATTTGCAAGTTTCGAATCAAATGGTGTGGACCATAGGCCCAACCGATTTTCCAGCCAGTCACTGAAAAAGTTTTACCAGCTGATCCAATAGTGATCGTGCGATCCCACATGCCGGGCAGAGTGCAGATGCGTACATGCTCCGCTCCGTCGAAGACAAGCCATTCATAGACCTCATCGGAAACGCAAAGCACATTCCACTTACGGCACAATTCAGCGATTCGTTCAAGCTCCTGACGATTGAAGACCTTTCCGATTGGATTATGCGGGGTGTTCAATATGATCATTTTCGTTTTTTGATTGAACAGCTTCTCCAGCTCAACATCGTCCAAGACCCAGTCCGCAGAAGTGATCGGACCGCCTTTATCGCGCTGAAAGTGATCGTTTCATTAAGTATACTATAAAATAAGAATTCCATGTTCTTTTTCCAACCAATTTAAGCGGGATAAAACGGGGTATTCCCCTAGCCATTTTAACCATGGGCTCATAGCAGTCAAAGAAGGGTTCAATGATGATAACTTCTTCGCCCTCATCTACATGTCCCATAATGGTGGAATAGAGCGCCTCATAAGCACCAGATGTAACCAGTATTTCGCTCAATGGATCAAGCACTTTGCCAACGAGCCCACTATAGAGCTTGGATAATGCCTGCACTAGACGCACATGTCCCTACAACAAATTGTCAGAGATTAGACAGATATTAGATATGGGATTTAGATCGCCTACATTGCCCCTTGTGTACTGGTGCAGCAAAGGGTTCTCGTCCTTGGCAATGTCTGCCAGCGAATTGGTAACGTAGTCCGGCGCAGCGTCATCCGGGAATCCCTGGCCAAGATTTAAAGGTTTGTACTGCATGGCCAGCGCTATATATTCATTCCAAACGCTGGGCGTACTGCCCTGAAGACGTTTTGGTAAATCAAATTTTTCCATGTTCTCTTTGCTAGCTACGTCAACCTTTTGGCTAAAATTCTGCCGCTGAGTCGAGCGGTTCAAGAATGTTATTTGACGAGATAGGGCGTACACGCGTCGACAGTTCTTGATCATCTGAAACGGATTAACATGTTTGTATGTATGTTTGTCAGAGCTTTGACTATTTGTATGTTTTTGTCTTCATTTATACGTTGACACTAACTTTAAGATTGAAGGTAAGCTTGAAACTGGTGAGGAATTTGTGTAACTGTATGACGTTGCATAATGCAAATAAGAACAACAAAATGTAAACGACGCAAAAGAAAAAAAAAAAACAATTTGTTTATACACTCACACACGTGAAAACTTACTTAGCGTTGATAGCACAACCGCTCTCATGTAAATGAGCGAAATTAATAAGATCCATAGAAATTGGAATTGAACACACACAATATCACGCCTTGCAAGCGTTTAGTATCAAGACGATTATCTTTATTGCCACAATTTTCTACACTTACCACAAAAACTTTAGCGGCATATCAGAGTAAAATTGCCGTTGCCTGGGATCACTCAGCGTGTACAACCAGCTGCTCATCGTTACTTCCCAACACTGTTGCCAGGGCTGCACAGACTAAATTCTACGCGCGCATTTGAAAAAGTAATACCTAAGCTTAATCATTTGTAAATATACAAATAATACGACAACAATTATTCAGTCCCACATAAATTATATAATAATATTCTACAAATGTATTTCAAATTATTTTTTTACTCTATCAATCGAAATGAACGACCGACTATAGTAGTTTTCAAATTTTATTTATAAAAACTGCGTGTTAATTACAGAAAAATTAAAGTGCAAATCATTTGAATAGTATAATTGAAATGATTGATAACATTTTTAGGTAATTTAAACATAAGTGTAAGTAATGTTTATGTAAGTACGTCATATGTTATACAAGTTGAAGGTTTTATATGCATCAATTTTCGATTGTTTAAGTTTTAACAAAGTAAAGCTACTAAACTTAAATCACAGATTACACTAACGTGTTTGTTACAATTCATATATATGTACTCATATGTATGTATGCATGTGTATGATGAGTATATGTATGATAAGTATGTTTTTATATATATATTCGTAAGTTTGTGGGCTTCAAATTGCTGGCTATTAATTTGGCCATTGAAATCAAAAAACGTATAACAAGACGGCTTAAATGCTACTTAGAAAATCGCTAACATTATTGCTGTAATTGCGTGTAATCAACTTTGCCACATTCACGTCGTTACCTTAAATGCAACAATTCACTTATTAACTATCAAACAATAGGTTTGTGAGTGTATTTAGTAGAGTTAACGGAAATGGTATTCCCCTCAAAAGATATGCGCTGATTGGCTTCATTTACTCTCAAAGATGTCGATCTCTGTGAATGGCACACTTTTTGCGCTACGCGAATGGCAAAATGAAAAGATGAAATCAAACGGGACTGCTCTTAATTCTCCTGCTACAGTTGTGATATGGACGAGTGGGTGGGATATGCATGGGATCAGCTTAGACATGAACCTCCGGGCAATCTTCATCCTTGATCGAGGTATATTGCACTTTCTTGGCTACATTATCGAACACTGGCGTCATCATGTACTTCAACTTGTCGCGGCTGACATAAACAAGGGCCACCAGCAGTCCCAGCAGAATCATGCTGAGCACAATCAGTAAGAAGATCAACGTAGCCGTATGTCCACTGATGTGTGGCTGCAGCTGCCCGTACAACTGCTCACCCCCAGCGATATTGAGGAATGAGGCAGCGGCCGCCATCGTTGCCGCGCACTCGTCCATATCCAGCTGAAGGATGTGCGCCGGTGCCGGATCAACGTGTTGCAGACCGTGGAAACACATGAGGCTCTCTTGGTTGCGCACCTGCACCCGGGTCGCCTGTAGCCACGTACGGAATGGCGATATTTTGCAATCGCATACAAACGGATTCAAATTGAAGTCGACGATCAGATTGACGCTGCGATTCTCGCGATCCTGGAGCTGGTTGAGTAAGCGCATATCGCTTGGCTTGACAAACTCAAACTTGTTGCGCTCCAAGTCAAGGAAGCGCAGATTGTTCAGGCAGCGCACCTCGAAGTTGATGTCCTTCAGCAGATTATCGCCCAGATGAAGATCACGGAGAGCGGGCAGGTCACAGAATACGTTACGATCCTTGAAGTGTGTGATCTCGTTCTGCTCCAGATGCAGCTTCTCCAGCTTCACCAACTGACTGTTCACGAATATATCGTGCAGATCCTCGCTCAGCTGCGGTGAGCTGTGATCCTCGAAGGCATCGGTCAAATGAAGGCTCTGCAGATTTACAAAGTTGGAGAAGACGCGCGGGTGATGATGATTTACCTCATCATCATAACGGGAAATACTCAGATTGTTATGATTCAGTATCAGCCGCTCCACGCGCGGCACATGATGATAGCTCTTGCCACGTATCTCTCGTATATGATTGCTGCTCATGTCCACAATTTTCAGATATTTGTAATTATTAATGCTGCCAAAGACGTTCCACGGCAATTCCGTTATATAGTTGCCCGTAAAGATGAGTATCTCCACCTGCTCGGGCATGTACTCCAGCACGCTGGTGTTGCGCAGGCCAGCGTTGGTGCAGTTCACAATGAACTGAACGGTGCCTTCGTACATCTCGTTGCCGCAGGAGCAGGCCACCGGAAAGTTGGGTCCACAGCTCGACGAGCTCTCGGCGCTGCACAGCGAAAGAGCAGCGCTAATGGCCAGCAACGCCACGAGAAGCATTTGCGGTTGTGCCTGCGGTTGGTGGGCCATCCCGACACGGAGCTGCAATTAATAGCAGAGTGCAGATGTTTTATTAGTTGCGTATGCATTTTAAAGTGAGCCAGCCGAAAGCCAAGAGGCCAGCCACAAAATGCAGCTGCACGCCAGGCCAAGCTCTCACATGGACACAAATTTATGCAACATAAGCAGCAGATTTATGATTTTATGAAAGGCGAAACATTGCACCAAAGCATCCTCTACATATTCTACTTTATCAGGTCTCTCTCCATCGGTTGGTGTTCTCTTTTCTCCTAACCGCAAAGCCCCCCTCGACTGCCAATCAACGGCACCCACGGCGTATGGGTAATTTCTGTTTAGTGCCAAAGTTTTCGGTAGAGCCAGCCACAATAAACGCCAAAAGGGCACTCAAGCGAGCTGACGAGGTATCCACATAAAGTTCACAAGCACCACCGACACCACCCGCACCACCTGCTGCGGCAACTCGGGGATACTACAGGAACCCAGCTGTCCCCTGTTCCACCGCAGGCAGCAGTAAACCTTATTATTTTTCGCCTTTTATTGCTATTTGTTTAGCATCGACCGAAGGCCGATGGATCAGCTCCAGAAGTGGTCAAAAAACACTTCGAGAGCTTAAGCAAAATAATCAATACGCTTACGACGAAATTCTCTTAAAATTTTTCGTAGCTAATAAAAGCTGAAATTACCAATACGAATTCCGCTCTCTGCCAGCAGCAGCCACAAGCAGGTAAACATCTGTATGCATGTGTGGGAATGAGAATGGGAATGAGAATGGGAATGAGAATGAGAATGGGTATGGGTATGGGTGTGTGTGTGTGTAATACAATAAGTACTTCCACTTAAGTATTCCCAAATGCTTTGCACTTTATTTATGTCCCACACATAAACAAGCGACATGTTTTAATTTATTAACAATTAAAATGATGCTTTTTCATTAACAAGGAAGGCTTCTTCTTTCAGCCGAGAATGGAAGATATATTCATTTTCCGAGTTGGCTAATTGAGCTACTTCTTAAAGTTTGTACGCAACTTGTTTTGGGCCCCTTTTCAAATATTATATTCCATCGTAATTAAGATTAAATCATTAAAATATGTAAGTTTTCAGGTCAATTCGTTGTAATTTAATAGCCACGGGCAAGAGTTCAAGTGCGAAGTCCAACTTTGGCCAAGTTGAGGGTATTAACGTGTGCCTCCGATAAGCAGCTGAACACAGCCATAAACCGGCGAGTCGTTCTTCATCTCACACCCTTTCACCCTCTCGTTCTCCCACTCTCCGTTTTTGTCTGTCTCACGCTCTTTGTGGCGCCCGTCTAGCCAATGGATTACCACATTTTTGGCCACGGCTATGCGGCTCAATTAGTCGCCGTTGCTCGTATCCTGTTGTCTGCGCTGGTCGCTGGCTCATTCCAGTTGCCACGCCTGTTGCGGACTCAACCAATGCTAATGAGCGGCACGAGCACCTGCGGATGTCTAAATTGAAAGCTAACGGTGATTTAATGAGCACCACCGCCCACCGCCCACCGCCCACATCTCACATTTCCATTGCCAATTATCGCCGCTGGCGAATATGTTGCAAAGGTGAGGCGGTTGTTTAATGATTGAAATTGACAGTTAAGTAGCGAGATGCGCAGCGTAAAATAAATAAAAGAATGATAAATAACGGATGCTTGCACAGCTGCGAGACGATGCGTGTGGCAGCTGAGGACGTTAACCAACACTGCCAGCTGCTGCAGCTCGTATTTGTGTTTGCGTTCTTTTTGTTTTCGCACTCTTCACACTCGACGCACCTGCATTTCGTTATTGTTGCAGAGGAAGCCAGCAAGGCATGAACGCCATTTTAAGCCCAAAACAAAACAACAAAAGCGACCGCAAAAAAAGTGAGAAACATTTTGTAAAGCCAAAAACAAAATGGCGGTCGGGGGCCGCACTTGAAGTCAAGCGCTAGCTTACACATAAGCGCGTCCGCGTGCTTGTGTGTGTGTGTGTGTGTTCGTGTGAGTGTGTGTCACTTCCTGTTTGGCTGCCTAACAAGCCAGAACACCCAACACAACACGCCCGCACACACACACACACACACAATCAT
>JABVZX010000352.1:5426305-5437630 GCA_020883565.1 Drosophila pachea
GGATTCGGATTTCATTTTCTCGAACTTTTACTGGCTTTACATATATTTTATATGTTTCCCTGCGGCCATTTTATGAAAGCATCATCAGCAGACGTGCACAGATCCCGCACCTTCCACTCCGCACTTCGTCCCTCAGCTCAGCCCCTCCCCAACTTTAATTTTCATACATTTCGCCGGCAGAAAGAAGAGTGTACTTCATATGGCTATATAAATGAACGGAGGCTTATCCCCACAGCTGGATGGGTAGCCAGAAAAGTTGCTTAAATATTCAATGCGGCCTGTGTGTGTGTGTGTGTGTGTATGATGTGTGTGCAAATGAGCGTGTGTCAAACACTCGAAACGTGCTTCATAATGCAAATTGCATTACGCTCAAAGAGCTTTTCACTTGCTGAAATTGTCTTTGTGGGTCAACGAGAAGCAAGACAAGGTCAGAACTGGATCAGCTACCGGGCTGATGACGTCTGCCCTGTGGGTAAACAACAGGTGGCCATGACTATGATGAACCCAAAGCGTTCCACAGTGAAGTGCAGCAGTTGAACCGAAGACTGAGTTGGCTCTTTGCAAGAGTTCAAGTTCGGGATGATCTCCGAGGATCTATTTCTCTCAATCTCCAGCCAGAGCTTAGCATGAATTGGCAGGACCTTCAGCAGGCTAAGATCCTACGTCTTGCTTTGAATGAGTCATCAAATATTTACACGCCCATCTGACGTTTTATAATTCCCAAGCGATTCAAGCCTTAATTGAGTTCTGCTCCACACAAAGGACACGCCTGCTATTCATTAGAGTGAGAGGGAGAGAGAGAGAGAGAGAGAGAGAGCGGGAGAGTAAGAGAGAAGATCTAATCAGGCATTCAATGTGTGTCTAGTGCCTGGCTAATTCACTTAATTAACTCAATTTGTCGGCGTTTATGGCAGCGCAATCAAATGAGCAACAGTCGAGCTTTGCAGCTGCCACGCCCAGCAACTGGAAATTTGCTCAACGATTTGTTACATTGTCGCTGCGATTTGCTTGACTGCGCGTTCATAAATCAAAGGCTGTCGTGACGTCATTTAGTCGAGCACAACAAGACTGAGACACACACAGCGAAGGATGTCTTTAAGGACCTGATTACCCCGGTCGAGTGCAGCCAACCAGGTGACCCCGATTGGGGGCCATCGCGTGTCGGCCCGTGTATCGGCAATCAATGGACAAGCATTAAAGTTTATTATTCAATCACGACTTCAAATTTCATTGGTTCCCTGGGCCCATTATGCATACGCCCTGTGTGCCATGAAATATGGAATAACCTTAAAAGCAATTATGTTTAAAATAATTCCCAGAAAGAGCTGCTCGTGTCCACGTGGATTCCGTGTGGAGCCCATTCCTAATTGAGAGATGCTTATTTTTAGCTTGGGGCGTGTCTAGGATGTCCTGGCAAATTTTGAAATTCCCGTCGCGCGGCATTTGCGAGGCAGCACAGCAACTACAATGCGTGTCCTTCAAAGCGAAAACGCTACCTGCCACAATGTGCAGCAGAGTGTGGCAGTGTGCGAGTGTGTGAGAGTGGGTGCGGGTGTGTGTGTGTGTGTGTGTGTAAGTGCGCAGAGATGCGGGTGTTGAAGGCCATATTAAAGTTGGCCCAGCTGTAGTTTTTTATTTGCATTTGATTTGCGCTTTTTGCGGCACGTTGTTTACCTTTTAATCTGCTTGGGGCATTAAAAATGCGTGACTACGATTATTACTCATACGCCATGTGCGGCGCGCACACATTTGTTATTTATGAAACGTGTGCTCGTCCGCCTGTGCCTTGGCCTGACTTTAAACAACACAACAGCTAGTTAACATATAATGTATCAATTGCCAGAGGATCCAGGCTAATCCCCAGCACAAATGGCAGCCATTAACAATTAACGGCTGACCTGGGTGCTGTCATGGTAATTAACCGTTGTTTACACTGCGCACAACATTGCGTTACCCTGGGCAGTCCTCGCCAGACACGGCGGCAATTAAATATATGTATATATAATTGTTTTTTTTTTTTCGAAAATTAAACAAATTAATATAAATATGTATTTTTTTTTTGGCTCTCCAAATAAAGTTGTGTTGGCTAGTGCAATATCCTGTCCTGCGGCCAGCTAATGTGGCGCCAAAGAAACTACAGCATTGAGCATCATGTACATTGGCCCGGCTGCTGGGCGAAGCTTTCGCTCAAAGTGCCAGAGCTTTCACTCAAAGCTCAAAATCATCTGCGCTCTGCCGCTCAGAATTTCGGTTTCTGTTCAGTTTTCAAAACGTCGCCGCGACGCCCAGTCGAGCCGAGCCGCGTCGCCCAGTCAAAACGAAGCAAAAGAATTCATTCGAAAAAAAAAATATATACAAAAAAATTTATAGAAATTTATAAACTCTTGTTTTGGGTGCGTAAGATACTCTTGTTGATAGTTGTTGCTGTTGTTTATCGTAAATGTTGCTCTACCGTCACCAAAATCCGGTTGAAAAAAAAAAATACAAAGTTTCTTGTTTACTTCGTGGTTGTAGCTGCTGCTGTCGAATGAAATTAGAACTCGATAAAAATATACAAATTGTATTCCATATTGGCGCGTTTGTATATACGCTCTGTCCCATAAAGAATGCGAGGAGTATATATATACTTAAGTGAATGAGTGTGCGTGTGCGTGTGTGTGCGTGTGTGAAAGACAATTGTATATGGACTCATTTCGAAAGATTTCAAATATGAATATATGCGGATATATACGAATAGTTGAACGTAATATTCAAACATTTTTCATTAGGCCAAAAAGATAACTGTAAAGCCTCATAAAAATGAGAAAATACTTTCTATTATCATACATGACTCAAGCTGAATTCCATGAAGCCGCAGCGCATTTTCTCTACCCACAAATTAATATTTATTTGAAATAATTTCGCACATTTTGTGGGAAACAGATGTGTCCTAGAGCTTATTCCTCGAACTTACCAGCCATCATGTTTTTTAACATTATATGCAATAATTGAATAAGTTTTAAGTTAACCGTAATTAGAAATCGAAAATCAGTTTTGATTGAACACACTTTTTGGATTTGTTTTCGTTATTCGTTCAGTTAAGAAACACTTTTTCCCTCACCTTTTATTTTCCAGCACGCACACAAAACGGCACAGTTCAAGGAGAAGAAGAAGAGCACACGAATAACAATAACAAAACAATGAGGTGAAACAGCAATTAATCATATTTGATTTGTTCTAATCAAATTTATTATGCATATCATCTATGAAAATTGTGCACAGACGGGGCCGGGCGGGGCGCTCCATGAAATATATATAAATAAAAATATATAATTAAATATATATAAAAATATGACAAATAGAAAGAGAATAATATATAAGCATATATAACATATAATATACGTAAACAACGACATCAATCAGCAGACGACGTCATTCTATAAAAACGCGGTGCCAATTGAAGGTAGAGAGCGAGCGAGAGCGAGAGAGGCGGGAGGGAGAGGCGAATAGTCGTTAGGCGGGTTCAAGTTCTTGGCAATGGAACAGCTTTTGAAAGGCAGATGGCATTAAAGTTATGTCAGACTTAAAGCGAGCTCTCCCTCACTCTCCCTCTCTCTCTCTCTCTCTCTCTCATTCACTCATTCACTCACTCTTTCTCTTTTGGTTTCGCTCTCTGCGGTTTGTTTTCATTGCCTGGCATTCAACAGGTGGCGAGCTACGTAAATACATGAGCCCACGGGCCGGGGCTGCCGGGGCGTGTGAGCCGAATTCAAGCGAGCTTTGCCGACGCCTAACTACCGTCTAAAGTCTTTCAAATGTTTTATTTACCAGCCCAAAGCGGAGCTCAGCTCAATGTTGAAGTCGTTGGGCTGAAAGCTTTTCCCAACTTGATTGGAAAATTTTAGAAAAATAAAATAATTGCAAAAGTTTTTCGCCTTAAAGAAGCATAGTAGCCGAGGCGCCTCATTTGAAATAACCTTGAGCAGGAGGCGCCATGGGGGTGGGGGCGAGGGCGTGTCAGCAAATGAATAAGATAAACAAAGCGGGAGTGTAGGCAAGACTGTAAATTTACCCAAGAGCTTTGAATTAAAGATAAGCTCAGTAGCTTAGGGTACTCCTATTTCTGCTACTTTTTCTACTACTTTATCTACTACTTTTCTGCTTTCAAGCAATTAGCTCGACATTGAATTGTGGCAGTGCATAGAATACACTTCCAAAGGGAACCTTACAGTGTCCTCTCCCTTATTCGATGAATCCAAATGGATTTATTTCGACCATTAAATAGTTTCAGTTTTTTATTGCCATCAGCAAAAGGAGCAAGGCCCAAAGAAAGCGCTGATTGCCACTACACCCCATCTCTACCCCTCGCTTCAGCCACTGTTACCTCAGCTCAGTAGATGTCTCTCAATGCAGCCAAGTGCCTCACGAAATGTGTCAATGCTTCGGGCCCACGCTGCGTATGAGCAATGAGAAATCGCCAGCTAGATAAGCGCACAATTTGTATACAAAACAAAACAAAACAAAAATAAAAAAAAGGAAAAGAAGAAGAAACAAAAACCCATTAAAACTTTTACCAGCAGCAGGTTGAGCCACTTGTGTACTCTCCATAAAGCCACCTCGCCATGACATCATCTGTGCCGGCTGGCTGTGCTAATGAATCAGCTAATGAATGCAACAATTGCTCTAATTATTGTGATAATTATTACCGTGTTGATTATCGCCTTCTTCTAGCGAATCGAACGCAGCTGAGCCTTCGGTGCCGCTGGCCGAATTCATTGTGCCGCCCGATCCGGATCGGGAGGAGCCAATTGTGCCACTTGCCGCGCCCCCCAAAATGACCGAATCGCCCGCTGCCACGCCCACCACAGCCGCCGCATCAACAATTGTGGCGGCAGGCACTGCAACAGGAGCTGTGCCCAACGGCGACACAGCTGTGGCCAAGCCGCGCTCCAGCGACGAGGACAGCATCTTCTCCATCATCTACTCGGTGGGCAAGAAGGTGGCCATTGTGGGCACCATTTACCTCGTTGGCTATATGGGCTGGTCGGTGGCCTGGCTGATAGCGCCGGTCATACTGTCCGTGGCGCGAGATCAGCTGGCGAAGACGTCGAAGAAGAAGCGCGACGTAGCCAAAGCATCAGCGATGGCCTCCGAGAAGGACGTGATCCTTGCCCGCATCGACGAGCTGCCCGCCTGGGTCTATTTCCCCGATGTGGAGCGAGCCGAATGGCTGAATAAGGTAAATCCTTCGTGGCTCCATTGTTGCTTAAGGGAAGTCTAAACTGAGACTGCCTCGCCCAACAGATCCTGAAACAAGTCTGGCCCAATGCCAATCACTATGCCCGCACCCTGGTCAAGGAGACGATTGAGCCGAATGTCGCCTTGGCCCTGTCACAGTACAAGATGAATGGCTTCCGCTTCGATCGCATCATACTGGGCACGATTCCGCCACGGATTGGCGGCGTCAAGATCTACGACAAGAACGTGGACCGCAACGAGATCATAATGGATCTGGACTTGTTCTATGCCAGCGACTGTGACATCAACTTCTATCTGGGCGGCATGAAGGGCGGCATCAAGGACTTCCAGATACACGGCTGGGTGCGGGTCGTGATGAAGCCGCTGATACGCTCCATGCCGCTGGTGGGCGGACTGCAGATATTTTTCCTCAACAATCCCAATATTGACTTCAATCTGGTGGGTGTGATTGACTTCATGGACATGCCCGGACTCTCCGATCTGCTGCGACGCATCATCGTCGAGCAGATTGGCAACGTGATGGTTCTGCCCAACAAGCTGCCCATCTCCCTCAGCGAGGAGGTCTCTGCGGTGTCCCTCAAAATGCCCGAACCCGAGGTGGGTCGAAAATTGATGATACTCCAACCTTTCGATTATTATTATCGTTAATGTGCAACAATTTGCAGGGATTGCTGCGCATTCACGTGGTCGAGGCAAAGAACCTGATGAAGAAGGACATCAGCGTGCTGGGCAAGGGCAAGTCGGATCCTTATGCCATTGTCAGTGTTGGCTCACAGGAGTTCAGAACACAGATCATCGATAATAATGTGAATCCCAAGTGGGATTACTGGTGTGAGGTACGTAAAGCTGGCTGCTATGCAACTGCAGATACGGCGCTTGCTTTTTTTTTTTTTTTTTTGTAGTCTGTTCTTGTCGTTGCCAAACGATTGCTGCATGCTACGAAACACGCACACAGTTACACTGTGCAACACACGAATTCTTACTGCCCCGTAGAAATTTGCTCTTGTTTATGTTATTGTTTTTCTCTTTCTTTCCCTCTATACTCCTCTTTTGCATTTATCATTTTTTTGATTTCCATGCATATTTCTTGACATTATGTACTCGTGTTTTGTTTGTGCGTCTCACGCCGGCCAACAGGCCACAGTTTTTATTGAAATGGGCCAATTTGTCGATATACAATTGAAGGACTCGGACGATTCCAAAAAAGACGAGAACCTCGGCAGGTAAGCTATCCCAAAGAAAATACTTGAAAAGATAAAGAAATCTGCTCTCTGGGCATGGTTGAGCACGTTGGGTTGGCACTCCACGTAACGCCATCCCATCTTCCCATCCAAAATCCCCTACAAATTCCCTTCAAATTCATCGTATGTGAGTAATAACCGTTATATCTATGTTGGCTAACCTAGTTATACTAATGCATGCCCCAGGCGAAGTTCTGTTCAGCCTTAGATATATGGCGACTTCTCGCCCGCCCGCTCTCTCTCTCTCTCTCTCTCTCTCTCTTGTCTCTATCTTACACACACACACACTTGTTCTTCTAGGCGTGTATTTTTACCACCATCAACCACTTGGTTGGTTTTTCTTTGTGGGACTATGATCAAACTATGCCCGGCGTACAGGCTGATGATGTATTGGGCAGGTTGTATTGCGGCATGCGAGTGCATTCCCTTATCTAACATCCCCTTTTCTGTTCTTGCTGTTGTTGTTGTTGTTGATATGAATATATTTACATTCGGTTCGCAAATTCCTCCTACTAATCAATTCTTCGTTTACTAATCCCTACCAATTGGACATTTGACTGAATCTAACTTTAATCTTTGACTATTGGCAATTGCTGGCAGAAGCTCTCAGAGTTTTATATCAGTTAGCTTTGACAATGAGGGGAATTATGAGATAATAGTAGATAGTATATAGAATATTGAAGATGTAGTATAAAGGGTATAAAATGTAGGGTATATATAAATGTAGAGTATATCAATTAAGCATTATGTGGAATATGGCGTATATGAAGAGCAGAGAGTATATATAGATGGATATATAGCACATATATTCCGAGAATATAGCAAATACCTCGGAATCTTATCTGAATTGCTTTGCTTATAAAGCTTGGACCACGTACTCCCATTTCATAAAGACTGTTGACTGAGTCAGTAAATGAAAACCTAAAGCTTAAGCTTACATTAAATACTGAAATACTAAATACTAATATGATAAAAAAAAATAATAATGTAGAGAAATCACTAAATGTGCCTTCAAATATCCCCTTAACTGCCAATCAGTAAAAATACTAACAAAATAAGTATTAAATACTAAATTATTTTGGAAGTGCTCAAAAACTTAAAAAATACTAAAAAGTACGATAAATATATCAAAAATATGCCAATTAAATATTCTCGATTATTATTAATACTCATATACTAACAATGCATGTGAGACAACACACACACACACACACACCCTCACACACTCACAGACGAACAGTCGGAGCACCCTGTTTATGTGTACACTGCATGCTCTGTAGTAGATTGATCGATTGCTGGACTGATTGATTGACTCGATTCGAATGCCACTGTACATATATAGCATATAGATATACATATATATGGAGCTAACAAAGTGAAGCCATAACCCGCTTGAAACTAACAGTATTTATATGTACAATATCTTCCATATTAACATCGCGCTTAAGGCCGTGGTTGAGGTCTCGCAACGGGCCATACTCGTGCTTAGACTCTTTGATTGGGACCGTACCAGCGATGACGAGTCGCTCGGCAGGTTAGGCCATCGTTCTAGCGAATACAACCACCCACCCACAGACACACACCATACGCATACACCTACACCTACGTAATAGACTGCGTAGACACGAACAGTTTTCCCCTTGAACAGTTACTCCAATTGGACCCAAATCCCGCTTGAGACACTTAACAAGAGTTCAACTTTATAAAATTGCAAATTCTATTGAAAATTTTATAATGAATAATGATTTGTTTTTTTTTTTTTTTTTTGTTACACAAACGCAGAGCATCCATCGATATATCCAGCGTGATCAAGAAGGGAGTTCTGGATACGGTAAGGAACATAACAAATTAGAATGTACTGGAAGAGGGGCGGGAAGAAACCTACTTAATGTTTTTAACCATTCCTTTTGCCAGTGGCTTACGCTCGAGGATGCCAAGCATGGGGATCTGCATGTGCGCCTGCAATGGTATAAACTGAGCGCCGATCCCAATGACCTGCAGCAGATCCTGCTGGAAACGCAGCTGCTGCGCGTGACCACGATGAGCTCGGCTGTGCTCAGCGTCTTTATCGACTCGGCCAGGCATCTGAAGGTAACACCATGATGGACTATTGTCGGGCCAATTTGTTAACGCCTTTTTGTGCTTGCAGCAAGCCCGTTCGAACTCCAAGCCGGATCCGTATTTGGTTTGCAGCGTGAACAAGCAAAAGAAGCAGACGGCGATGATCCTGCGCGATGATTCGCCCGTGTGGGAGCAGGGCTTCACCTTCCTGGTGAACAATCCGGACAATGAGAGCCTGAACATAAAGATCTATGATCAGAAGACCGGCAATGATATCGGCCAATTTACTTACACGCTCAGCACGCTGCTGCGCCAGTTCAACATGGAGGTCATACAGCAGCCGTTCCAGCTGCAAAAATCTGGACCCGAATCGCGACTCTATATGTCGCTGTCTCTGCGCATCCTCAAGGCTGGCGACATCGACAACGAGGCCGAAGCGCTGGAACAGATGGCGGCCCTGCAGCGCAGCACGTCGGTGAAGGTGCCCGAAGCACCAGCCTTGGCTAGTCAAACATCAAAGGTAGCCGCACAGCTAATCCTAATCCTTATCCTAGTTCTAGCTAAACCCCTCCATTTATTGCTGCAGGATGAACAGGCGAAGAGCAAACGCCTCTCGGCGGAGTCCCCCATCAGCGAGGAGGCGCCCGTCAAGAGCACCCAGGTAATGCCGGTCTCGGCGTCGCTGGAGAAGCAGATCAACGAGGTGGTCAGCTCCACGTTGACCCATCGCATGCCCGAGACTAGCTCCACGTCGGGCGAACATGGCCTGGGCCGCATCCAGCTGACCATTCTGTACTCGGCGCAGCGCCAGAAGCTGGATGTCACCATACACAAGATCATGAATATACCGTTGCGTGATCCGAGCAATATACCGGATCCATATGTGAAGCTCTACCTGTTGCCCGGCCGCAGCAAGGAGTCCAAGCGCAAGACCAACGTCATCAAGGACAACTGCAATCCCGTCTACGATGCGTCCTTCGAGTACCTCATCTCAATTGCCGAGCTGCGGCACACCGAGCTCGAGGTGACCGTCTGCACACAGAAGGGCTTCCTCTCCAGCGGCAGTCCCATCATTGGCATGGTGAGTGTACAGGCAAAAAAAAAAAAAACTACCCCTACCTGGCCTACTTCAGCTACCTGGCTCAGTGCCAGCTGCACGCTTGTAATTCCCAACTGCCCGTTCGGCGTGCAGTACATTTATATAGCCGCATTTTCGAACTACATTCGTTCTTGCTTCGGCAGAACATATACTAAAATTGGAACGATACAGAGAAGATTAGCATGGCCCCTGCGCAAGGATGACACGCAAAATCGTGAAGCGTTCCACATTTTTTTGCAAGAATTCGATTGAAAATAGTATTGAAAGAAGTACTCAAATGATTTTATATGATTTTTACTATATCTGCAGCTCAAATTACCCTTGGATGACAGCGAGATAACCACGCCCACAGGCCTTAAGTCCTGGTTCGATTTGCAGCCCGAGCAGAAGCATGAGTAAATGGCCGTAATCTCAGACAGCGCAACAATCAATCAACTGAAAGTTTATAACTAATTTTTGTATCTGCTATATGAGTGTGTGTAAAATCGAGCATGTATTTATATCTCTTCTTAAGCAACACGGTTGATCAATCAACGGTAGAACCAAAACTCTCTTAGTCGTGCCTCTGAATCTTTATTTTCTACTCTAGCTTGAATAAAGCAAACGATTCGTGTTTACAACTGTATTGAACGCATTTATATCTATATACATATATATGTATAAAACAAATTCACGGAACAGCATGCCGCTGCTAAAGGTGAAAATGGTGCGAATAGCGAGAACACGAACCAGCTACATAACCACCCTAAACAAATTCACAGAACAGCATGCCACTGCTAAAGGTGAAAATGGTGTGAATAGCGAGAACACGAACCAAGCTACAAAACAAACAACAGATGGCGCTCACATAGTGTCAATGTATATTCATACGCTTGTAATTCCCAACAGCGCATTTGGCGCGTACTACATTTATATAGACGAATTTTTACGCTACACTCGTTCTTGCTTCGGCAGAACATATACTAAAATTGGAACGATACAGAGAAGATTAGCATGGCCCCTGCGCAAGGATGACACGCAAAATCGTGAAGCGTTCCACATTTTTTTGCCTACCTGCGGAACGACAACACACAGACATTTCACAGAGCACTTTGAGGAAAATAGTAAATGTTCGATTAGTTGTTGCTTTTGTTGCTGTCGCCATTTATTTGCATATCGGTATGTACTTTTGAATATATATAGACAATTTGTTATGTTGTTTGGACATGCATAATGTTTTCTTATTTTTTTTTTGTTTCGTTTTGTTTTTGTATTCGTTCCAAATATAATTTATAATTTTCGCTGTTCCATTTTTGAATTTATACATAATAATTATGTTTTGTTTTCACACAATTTGTAATTTTCAACACAGTTTCGTTAAAATTATTTCTTTTTTGTATATATGTATGTATGTGTATATATATATAATTATATTCATAATTCTTATCAATTTGTTGGACACCACAATTATTTCATTTTTCATGCTCTTGTTGTTGTTGTTGCTGTTGTTGTTGGATTATTTGGTTAGCCTTGCAGGCAGTCTGTGAACTCTACAGTTCGATAGTTATATCTTTTCGGTTTGGAATCGGAGCAGAACTGCAAATCGTTCAACGAAGCTCAACAATATATCTGTATATTCGTTCGATCCGAAAGTAATTTGTTGCTTAACTATTTTTTTGAACTTGCCATTTGCTGTACGTAATCCTA
>JABVZX010000352.1:5459632-5472447 GCA_020883565.1 Drosophila pachea
TATATGTTTTTCTATATGTTTGACAATGCGGAAGTTCTTGGTGAAATATAACAAATCCAAGGCGAGACACAAAGAGCAAGAGCAAGAGCTGCATGTGCACATATAAAAGATATAAAAATGTATCTGCACTTGCAACAAAGCGCCGACGAGCGGCCTACACAAGAGAGATAGCTGGGTGGGAGGGGTGGGAGGGGGGTTGGTTTGCTATATGGACAAGTTCACGATCTGGCAAGTAATTAATGTGCAGCACTTAGAGCAGGTCCAGAGATCGAGGAATTAAACGCTTTCAACTTACCCCAAAAAAGCCCGACGAGAAGCAGAAACAAAAGAGGAGACAAAGATAAATTCGAGTGCGGACACAAAAGAATAACAGTTCAAACGAAAGATGAACAACAAACAGTGAAAGGATCTAGGATCTAGGATCTAGGATCTAGGACCTACGATGTACGAAATGCGAAATGCGAGAGACGATAAAGTACGCGACGCGAACCGGGAGCAGACACAACCGACCTGTACGAATTGCACTCGATAACTGTGTCAGTGTGTACCGATGGAATGCCCAAGAAGGCACGAGCGGCGACTGTGCGAGCGAGACAGAGAGAGAGAGAAAGAGAGAGAGTGAGTGAGAGAGGGCGCAGAGAAATTCAGATTCACACTGGATGCGGCTCTCCTGTTGGATTTGTTGGCGGCGGCGGGGCGGATGGGTATTGCTACGCACAGCCACCACCGGGAGCACCAGCAGCAGCGCACACACGCACACACACGCACACACACCACCACCATCATCCGGAGCACTAGCTGCTCTGTATATCCTGGCCCAGAGAATAATAGGCAACAGCTCGAGGAATAGAGCAAAGCGTGAATACTCTCAGGCAGCCAACGTCAACCTTTTGAAGTCAATCCTGTCGAGAGGGTGTCCTGTAGTCGGTGCTCCGCTGGCCAGGCACAAACTTACCCCAGAAGTGGTAAAAATCTGTCTGAAGTCCTGTCTCGGCGCAATCTTCGGGCCGTTCTCCTTATGTTTTGAGTCGTTTTAACCAACGTGTTTGGCCATCAAACTTCGCGGGGTGGAAAGCGCCGGCGGGTAAATTTCCCGCTGCCGCCGAGTCTGAGCGAATGAGTAATCAAATGTGCTTGACAACAACAGGACTCTCTTCGTTTTCATTTTTTTTTTTTTTTTATTACTCACTTGGAGTTGGACAAAGGAAAGGAAGTCCCTGGCAAAAAGTACAGTAAAACTTGCCAATTTCTGTTAGTTTTTCATCATCGAGGGTTAGTTTTCCGCACACAGGGGTAACAATAGATAGATAGATCTATGCTCATTGTCTCCAGCTATTAGTTAATAGTTAGAGCTCTTGGCCCCACTCGATTCGCCGATTGTAAGCTCTCGCCTTGCCAGCTGAAATTGGCTGTAAGCTTCGCTTGATAATTGACCCGTTATATTAGATTTCTCAATAAACTCTGCCATAATCAATATTGAGTCATGATTGTGAGACTTCTTCTTTGTGTTCGCAACGAAACACATGACTGGACATTAAATTGAATTCCTCGAAATTCGTGAAGCGTCTTCTAGCCAACTTCCGAACCCTCGCTGACTACTCACACGTGTGTGTGCGTGCGTGTGTGTGTGTGTGCGTGTTTTATCGAGGACAATAGTTCTTCAGCGTTTAATTCTCACTGAGCAGAACTTGTGCGAACAATGGCTAACAAGACAGCCCGCTGCCCTAAATAGATACGGGAAAAGCATCTTTCGGAACCGGGATTATTATTATTATTTTTATGATTGTGCCTCGAACTTCCAGTTTGGCCAGACAAAGCGCTCCACACACACACACTCACACACAGGTATATATATATATATATAACTATACATTAACTTTTGTCCCAGGATCTCCCAAGTTTCAGGCACAATAGCAAAGACAATCGCGGGCTGAGTCAACCCCGTTTTTATGTTACTTTTATGTTTTTCCAATTTTTCACGTGCATGTGATTTAGGTGCGCTTTTCCCTAGGCTCTCTCTCTCTCTCTCTCTCGCCTGATCCCTTACCGAGCAGTTCATTTCAATAGAAATGTAAATAACAAATTTTAATAATAATTGAAATGGATTTGCCAAAGGAAATCGTTTTTCCAACAGGAGGGTAGTTGAACGTGAATCCTGAATGCGGCAACCCACAGCGGAATGGCATGAGTTCCTTAAGTCAGTCGGGAAAAACTACGCGAGCTGCAAACGATGTCGATGATTTATAAACTGTTTTAAAGCGCTTCAATTGGATCGCAAGAGGTTTTCAATCGATTTCACGGTGCATGCATAATTTTTGTGGAAATGAGCTACACGCAGGGTTTTCGATTGTTGCTGGAGTCAAGCCGGATCAAAGGAGGAGGGCGAGAGCTGTCGGACCTATTCAAAGAGTTCACAATTGACTTGATCTGTTGTTTGGACTTAAGCGAAAATGTGAATCGGAAAATATAAAGCTAAGAACTAGTTCATAAGAATGGTTCGCATCAAGTCTTAGCATAATGAAGGCAAAGCAAGTTCCAGTTCCAGTTTCATTTGGATTCTACTGAAATCTCAAGCTATTAACTGGAATGAACTCTGACCCCTCTCGGCACTCCATTAGCGGACTTTGAACTGCGAAATGCCTTGTTTTGAACCACTTGAACTTGCCTTTGCCTCTCGGTCTCGCCGGAGCTGGCGTGAAGCTCTCCAATTATAAGGAAGACAAATGAACCAGAAACTTGGCTTGGATAAGAAAGTTTCTCAAATTTTGACGAATTACTGCCCAAAAATTAACATTAATTTGCAGTGTCAGTGGCTAGCGGCGTTTTGAACCCAACACTTCCTGCACACACACACACACACACACCCCCCCCCCCTCAGGGACAACCGGTTCCAGCTGAATCCTTTTGTTCGTCAGGTCCATTGTTTTCCCTCAGTTACATGCATCCGAATTTTGCACGTGTGCACAAATTAGCAGAACTCGTTCCGAAAAGCAACAACAACAAAAATTTACAAGGATAGGGCCTTCTGTTTTTCTTAAATGAGGAAAAAGGAACCGCATGAAAGTAGTTTGGCACCAGGGGCGCTTTTACCTAATGCCATTGTTGTCTCAACCAGATGGAAATGTTGAAAATTCTATTGTTTTCCCAATTTCAGCTAAGCCCAGCGCCGTGTGAAGTCGTCCAGGGTAGATCAAGGCGTAACTTTCGATATAAGAATCAAATGGATTAATTCCAGTATTCAGAAGAATTATGCAAAAGAAAGAGAGAATGCGGCTCGAAAGAAATCAAAGCTGATTGGAATAACTGGAAGACTTGCCTGCCCAACCATATATCCAATTGAATTCCCTTACGATCAACCCCTCGCATCCGGACAGCACGTGGTTCAAAACTTGGACGAGAAAACCAAACGAAACAAGACGGAACGAAATTCCATTCAGAAAACTCCGCCGAACAAAAGGTATTTGAATAACTTGCATGTAAAGGAATTAAAAAACGCTTTAAAGGAGAAAAAAAAAGGAGCGGAGCGCGATGAAAGAAAGGCCGCACTCATTGCCAAAAGCAAAAGCAACCCCTGAAGGCTGAGGGCTCCCGGCTCTGCAGTAGTGTGAGGGGTGCATGCAAGCACACACACACACACACACACACACTTGCACATGGGGCACAGCGTGAGATGCGTGTAAATTTCTAAGCCATTACAATGTCACTGGGTCCTTGGAAGCACCCTAAAAACGCGATAGCAAGAAGACATTGAAGTCGAAGTACCGAAGGACAAGGGTTGAGGTTCAGGTTAAGCTTCGCATTTAATGGAGGCAAGGGTGTACAAGTTAGCGAAGCATAACATGAATGAGTAAATCAAAATTACACACACACACACATATATATACAGACAGATGCACACACAAACACAACGCGTAAAGCTGGGGGATGATTGGAGCCAGCGATGAGCTTTATGGAGCAGAGCTTTGCAAAATGGCGATCGTTGTATATGTATATGTATGCATATTCTAGAGCCACAAGCTTTTTGCGCTCGTAAAATTGCCTAAATTTATGTGGGATTCTAAGAGTTTAATATTGAACTAAACTACAAGTTAAACATAACAATAAGTAAGTATTTAGAAATCTGTTTTCATCTCAGGTAACAAAATGAACGAATTTAAACCTTTCCTTCTGATGTTAATGACTAATATCTCAACTCTTACACATTTCAACACGTACGAACAAAGCAAAGGCAAAACAAAGAGCAATTAAGCGAAGTGCAACGGTTGTGTCGCTCAGAGAGTTTATGCTCGTTAGCTCGCTCCCATTACTACACAAGGCGAAGATCAAGAAAATGCAAAATAGGTGAACGATAATAATGCATCTCACTCGCACGCGCATAGTCATAAAATTGAGGGTGTCGGCCAAGTGCCATGAATGAATGCCTTCTGCGGAAGTGTGTCAAGTAAAGGGCTAGACTGAGAGAGAGAGAGAGTGTGTGTAAGAGAGCATCAAGTGGTCCGCAGAGATGTACATAGATGTGCATATGTTAGTGTAGCATACAGCATGCTAGCTACACTCTTTGGCACACATTTTGCAGCTGGCAGAGTTTTCGCGCCAATTTGCACGACCATAAAAATGTGTAGCGAGCTACAAACGCAACAAGAAACCACAACAAACACCAGCAGCAACAACAAATAACAGGTTTACAACGGCTGACTGACCGAATGGTTGCCATGGTGAAGGTTGCAATTGAAGCAGCAGAAGCCAACCGACGCACTCACACGCATACACATAGAAAAACAACAATAACACAATGCAACTAGTCGTTTGTGTAAAAAATGCAACTGACAACACGTTTTTCGAACAGACTTTTTGCGCTTCGCTTTAGTTGTTTTGTTTTATGGCAAACGTTTTATGCTAATTAGCGGGGGCGGGGCACAACCAAGCACACACACTCTCGTTTTGACACCAAAATGTTACGCTTTGTTCTGTATACCAAACACAAAGAGCTTTACATTTCTAATATATACAAAAATGTACATGCAGCACTGCATTCATAAGTAATATGCACATTGGGCACTTACCCAATTGTAGTTTGTAAAACTTGTACATGAAATTCACAATGAGTATAGTTAATTAGTTTGATTTTCCAAGAATCTTAAGGCAATCACAGTGCAGCACGCAGGTGTAGTTGAAGACTATTTAGCTATTTTACCATTCGCTTTTGCTTTGATATTCTACACACAGGGTTGTATATTGGCGCGCGCGCACGCAGTTGTCAGTGTTGTAAAACGCTGCATAATAGCGCGAATTTTTGAAATTGAAGTTATGGAATAAAACGAATTATACTAAGTATTGTAAAATTAATACTAAGTTTGTCTACTTTTATATTACATCATCGTAATTTACATTGTTTTATATTTCACAATTTATTGACTGCTAAATGCAAGACCTTTACATATCCTCTACGCTGTATTTGTAGGCGTCGTCTTGTACCGCACGACGTTCGTTCTGCACATCGAACCAGCGCTTTTCATATCCATTGGACCGGTCCACCCCATCCCAGCGATAGCCAGGACGTATGCCAAACCTATTCTCCGGATAACTGCCCTCGTACACGGGCATTACCGGCTTATTCGATTGCTGGGCACACTTCTTACGCTTTTCACGCATATACTCCAACATGGGATCATCCGCGTGCTCCTGCTCCCGCAGATGTCGGTCCAAATCTTCGTCGTTGGCATAACGGGCCACGGGCTTCGATGCTTCGTGCACCATTTCAGCATGCCGGACCTGCTGGTCCTCCAGCTGCTTAAGTCCCTTACCCCACCGATCGTAAAGCTCCTTCTTTTTCTGTTCGTGCGCCTCCTTGCGTTTCTGCTCTTCTGGATCCTCGGCTGCTGCCTCGCGTGCTCTTCGGCCACGTCTACCTGTGCTGCGCATCTGCACCTCGGCATCTCGTCCGGACACCTCGCTGGACATTTGATCGAACATGCGTCTCTCCTCACGCCTGCGCTCATCCGTCTCGGCCTTTAGGGATTTCGCATCTTGCAGACCAGCCTTCTTACCATCTAGTGTGCGCATCTCCGGCTGGTTCTTTGGCTTATGCGTAGGCGGCGGTGACAGCGATCGACTTGGCTCTGCCTTGTCCCAACGACTTTTTCGCTCTTCCTTATTGATTCTGGTCGTGTGATGATCTCTACTGGGAGATCGATGACGCCTTGGCGGGCTTTGTACAGAATCATGTCTCTTTCGGGGCGGGGACTGGTCAACACTTTGTCGTCTTCTTGGAGGGCTCTGGTCTGAGTCACGTCTCTTTCTGGGTGGGCTCTGGTCTGAGTCCCGTCTCTTTCTGGGTGGGCTCTGGTCTGAGTCCCGTCTCTTCCTGGGAGGGCTCTGGTCTGAGTCACGCCTCTTTCTGGGAGGGCTCTGGTCTGAGTCACGCCTCTTCCTGGGCGGGCTCTGGCCTGAGTCACGCCTCTTTCTGGGAGGGCTCTGGTCTGAGTCACGCCTCTTTCTGGGCGGGCTCTGGTCTGAGTCACGCCTCTTTCTGGGCGGGCTCTGGTCTGAGTCCCGTCTCTTTCTGGGCGGATTCTGGTCTCTTTTTCTACTGGGCGGCGACAGATCCGCATTACAGCTTCGCCTGGGTGGGCTTTGATCGGAGTCTCCTGCATTGCCATGTCTTCTGGATGGAATTTGATCAGATTTACGTCCTCGTCTGGGTGGGCTTTGATCAGAATCTCGTCTTTTCCTATGTGGTGATCCATTCGTATCTCTTTTACGTCTGGGTGGGCTTTTATCAGAATCGCGTCTTCTTCTGTTGGGAGATTCATCCGCCTTACGTCGCCTTCTCGATGGACTTTGATCCGAATCCCGTCTTTTCCTATGTGAAGATCCATTTGCATCCTGCTTTCGTCTGGGTGGATTGTGATCAGAATCTCTTCTCATTCTGGGCGGCGATTGATATGTATTCTGTCCACGTCTGGGTGGAGTTTGATCGGAATCTCTCCGCCTTCTGGGCTCGGGGCTACTACTACGCTTCTCCAGTTTGATCTTAATCGGCCTACTGGGCGACTTCTCTTTTTTTATTTTTATCGTGGACGAGTTTTGGCCCCATGGCTCGACGTCTTCATCCACAGGCTCTTGCTTGATTTGCACAGTCTCGTCACTTTCTGGCGGTTCTGTTTTGGGCTCATCCTTAACGGCT
This sequence comes from Drosophila pachea, assembly GCA_020883565.1. Lineage (NCBI taxonomy): Eukaryota > Metazoa > Arthropoda > Insecta > Diptera > Drosophilidae > Drosophila > Drosophila pachea. The sequence goes on from JABVZX010000352.1 coordinate 5,466,819, forward strand.
ATGTTCCGCCATTTGCTTCTAATTTCGTTTGGATTCTCCTCGATGTATTCGCCTACAATTTGTGGAGCGTCCTCCCCACCAAGTAACAGGTCCTCGTCCACTTCCACGGTGTTTGCATCGTAGGCGTCATCGTCGATGATTTTAACATTAACTTTGGATAGTTTCTTGTGTTTCTTTTCCTTCTTTTTCTTTTTCTTCTCCTTGTCACCGGATAAATATTTTTTTAAATATTCCTTTTGATTGATTATTTTCGCTTTTTGCATCGACATTTTTCGGTGTTTGTTGTCCTCAACAAACATAAACGTATAAGCAGCTGGTTAGTGCTTATCGATAGTTGTCAATTGCACGATAGTTATCGTTAGTAAACAGTGTCTGATATAAATTGAAAAATTACGAACTAAGTTGCTTTTGGTTAATAATTATTTGAAAGACATTAGGGAACTCAATACGTTTATATATCTGAATTATCAGAAGCGTTTCAATTCTTTGTGCTTGTGCTTGTACGTTCAATTAAATATAGTTGGCAACACTGCAAGTTGGAATAAGATAGTCAGCTGTAAGTATTAAGTATTTTCGTTGTATCTGGTCAGTCTGTCGCTAGAATTTTGTTAATTGTACGAACGCCGTTATAAATATTTTAAATAGTTAAAAACGAAATAAAAAAAAATAAGTGGTCGGCAGCTGTTTATTTTAATTTTTATTACTGGCCACTCGTCGGCAATTAAACAGCTATAGTTGCACATTGTAACAGAGCTTTTGTACGCCGCCGCCAAGGCGGTGGCGTCGGCATTTTATTTTCATGTGCTATGTAAGTAAATTGTGAATAATATCAGTGATCAAATATCGGTCTATAGAAAGGGACACACCCAAAGCCACGTGTAATGTTGAATGTAGTTAATAGCCTTCTCGACATTTCCAACGTCCTGATTTTTATGCGTATATACAAATTGGGAAGCAGAAGAAATAAATGAGCGCCTACGAATTTCGACAGCAAAGCGGAGACCAAACAAAAACAGAGCAAGCACATACACATGAAATTTGAGAGCAGCAAACATAATACGAGTTGCGCTCATGGAAATATAAGAATAACTACAGAAATATTTGTAAAAGCTATGTCCCTATATATTGTGGAAACGCGGTTTCTTTGCGTTAAATGCATCCTTGATATCGGTCCGTTAAGTGAAATTTATGGAACAGCGTGCAGGTCACTTGCTCTCTCAATCAGTATGGTTTTTACATTTACACACACACTAATGTTGTCCGAAACAATACATGCGCAGCTCTCTCAATTGGAGAGAGGGTGAGAGACCTTATGAGCGTGTTTGCACATGCAGCGTTTGAGTTGGGATCTATTTGGAGTTGTCTCAGTTCGAAAGCAACACGCGTCGCGGGCAGTTCGCGCAGCTCATTTAATTTGAAAATCTCGCACATTCAAAAGAAAAGAAATAAAGCTCGTGCGCTGCCCAAAGGAAATCAAAATTTAGCTGCCTTCTGTGTTTTAACGGTTGTGCGTGCGTTTCTCTTAATTGTTAACGTATTTTTATTTAAATTTAATTGCGCGACCATCTGCAAGTGTGTGCATGTGTGTATTTGCCCGCTAGCCTGTTTATTTAAATTTCAATTGACGTATGCCACAACTTAGTGGCATGAATAGCCGCTAATTGTGTGAATTTAGCTGCAAGTAAGCTGAAAATTGCATAAAACGTTCTATTTACCGCATTTGTACACATTTTACACTGACCTGTGCTTCTGCGATTGTATTTGCACTTGTTTATGGGATTGGCGGTCTCACGCGATGCTGGCATAAAGAGACAACCAATTTACTAATTTTAGAAGCATATCAAGGGCACGTGCCGCTTATTTTTCTTTTTACGCCGGTCCGCCCTAGAAACCAACGATTTTCTCTCATAAAATAAGCCTACCAGAAATAAGCACACGGCGAGATCGACTTGAGGCGACTGTTGGCCTACTAACCAAAACTTGTCCCACCTCACACAAACACACACAGAGTAGAAACGCCCAAAAGAATTTGTATGAATATCTGCTTATCTTTACACCCGTTTTGCTTTAGGTTTTTCTCTGTCGTGGCCAAAACGAAAGCGCGTTTTGCAGCAGCCGTGAAGAAAGGCGACTCGGCTCGACCAGCGATCATCAGAGAGTGTAAATTAACGGGCGAGCGAGAGAGCACGCGTCATTCAATGTAAAAGCGTGTAGTGTGCGTATGAAAAGAGTGCTAAAAGGAAAATAAGTGAAAATAAAAAATATATATAAATCTGCGTAGATAACGCAAAAGTGAAACAGCAAACAACAACAACAACAGCAAGTCACAACAAAATGAGTACCAGCAAGCGCCGCCGTAGCAACAGCAACAATTGCCAAATGGCCAAAGTGGAACTCTTGAATGCAACAAAGGACGTGTGCGACGCCGCCGTTGGCAGTGGCATTAACAAATTGAACGGCAGCAGCGGCGATGAGGGCGTCGGGGAGCTGATTGATATGGCGCGCGTTTGTCGCTGTTGTTCCAAAGGTGACACAGAATTGCTCAGCCTGTTCGAGGAGAATGACGAGACAGTGAAGCAGACAACACAATATCAACGCCAACACAAAATAACGGCGACAATAACTAAAGAAGCAGCACACACAACAGCGGCCCCACAACATAAACAGCAAAAGCGCAACAGAGATAATCCCGTTGAATATGCGCTGAGCGGAGCACGCAGCAGCATGGACACAGTGAGAGAAGAGATGCTTGTCTGGATGCTAAATGTGAGTTGAAAACATATTCTCTTAGCTTATGTCTTAGTTTGCATATGCTTAATAATTGTTATAACAGAGTATAACGAACGATCCCTTATTCTGACTATTCTAATTTTGTTATACTCGCTCTTATTCTATTTCGATTTGGTTGACAGCAGCTGCAACAAAGCAGAACTGTTGAAGTTGCTCTTAAAACTTGCATACCCGAAATGCTCTTAGTTTATATGTATGCTTTTAAGCGTCTCCGATTGTTAGACACTTTTGAAGCGGACCAATGACAAAATTCTAAAGTTTAAATCCACTCATCGAAAAGCTATGCTTTAAGAGAATTTGCGTCTGTCATTTATTGTTTACGAATTTGTGAGCGAGCTAGAGTCCGAGTGTGCCTGTACTGCATTCTGATATTTTTTGTTGTTAGCTTTGTCGTAGACCCGCCTTCCTCTCTTCTTTTAGTTCTGTTAAATTTTTAATGTGATTTATATGCCACACGTTGTGACTGACTCGGCACGAAGCAAAGAGCGAGTTCGGGTGTATACAAGTATGTATGTGTATTATATATAGTTAGTACACTATGTATGGTTGAGTATGCGACTGGATGAGGGATTTGACTGACTGCCTTTGACGTGCCTTTTTCTTGGATCTCTGCCAGCATTAATTTAATGTCTTGTGCTTATTTCTATTTCATTTTGGGTTTTCTGTTTATTGTATTCCATCTTTTGAATTCAATTAACAACATCTCTTTGATTTCATTAGTTTGTGCTTACAATAGATAATGATGTTGACTTTGGGGCCGTTAAGTGAATGATGTGTGTGATAACTTAATGATATAATATTTCATAATTCAAATTTTCGATGGTTGAATTTGCTAACCATAATTGCCGTTGAAGTGCAAGTCATTATTTAGAGCCCAGCTCAAATGTTAATTGAATTTCTAATTAACAAGTTTTTAATTTATTTTTTTTTTATTTACAACTCATTGTATTTCTATATTATTGCCTTCATATTATAATTCTCTACCCTCTCGTTGACAAAATTTGAGGCAGTGAGTTATGGGCCGCATACCCATTGAGAATGTATTTTAATGGGTATATAGCTTCTTAAGAAAATATATGGGTCCCCCATGATTTCATTTTGATTAATTATCTAATTTTCGGCAGTAATTACGCAAGTGTCTAAATATTATACAGGGTAACTGTAGCTCGAGTGTACTCTCACTTTTTTTTTTTTGTGTTGGTCTGCCTCACCTGACTTTCTTAGCCTCTTTGTTATGCTTGACGTTAAAGTCACATCGCGTGCCAAACAGAGCACTTTCCTGCCATAGCCCCTCCTTCGGGCGTTCCCCTCTTCATTTGGACCATAAACACGCACATCGAAGCTGAGCTTTTGCTCTACCACGGTGCACACGTGTGCGACACCCCCGAAAGGAACTTGAATGGCAAGTGGAGTCAACTTTCCGGTCAATTAAAACGAATGCGAACGGCGACTGCTTCTGTGGCTCGGCCTTAGTTCTCACTGACTGCACTTAGCAGTTCTTGTTGTTGTTGTTGTTGTTATTGTTATTTTTTAGCCGAGTGGCACCCCCTCATATATATAATACATATATATTTATTTTTGTATACAAATTTATGGCTGGAGTCGGGCTTCGGTTGCGCCAACAATTATTCATACTCATTACCAATAAAAATCGGTGGGCTCGACGTCAACTGGCCACAAGGCATGACACGGAACCGGTTTCTTGGTGTGGGTGAGAGGAGAGCCCCCTGGCTTCAAGTCTTTAAGCCCGCATTGCTAAAATCATTTTGTCCCACTCTATATGTGCGTGTGTGTGTGTGTGTGTGTGTGTGTGTGGCCGCAGCTCAAGGTGTTGCATGAAAAATTATTTGACCTTAAGTCGCGCGTTTGGTTTGTTGTACAATTTAGCTGGTTATTATTTTCATTATTTATGATTAGTCGTCTAATATACACTCACACACACTCACACACACACCAAACCTATTTGTCGTGGCGTGGAATTGGTTCAACTGAGACGTGCTATTACGCGTTACAAATTCATTTACATTTTCAGCACATCCAAATGGGCTGCCAAGGCAGACTTCAGTCGAGTCGGTGAAGTGAAAGGGGCTGTCCATTATGAAGACAGATCTTTATCTCTCGAATGTGCATAGGTGTGAGTGTGTGTGTGTGTGTGCGTTCAATTTATCAATATAAATTTCTGAACATTTTCTTTAGGAATCTAATTAACAATATTGTAGATGATTTCAACATTCATTGATGTATTATAGTCAACGCTTACAATAGGAACAATTAGCGTAATGCAGTCTATATATGATCTGGCACATAACGGCACATGTGATCGATTGTAATGGCAAAAACTAAATCCCGGAAATCTATTGAAGATAACAGCTTTTTCTCTCACCAGCTCAGTCGATTTAATTCGTCTCTCTTTCTCTCTCGCTCTAGCAATATTGCTATATCTCTCTGTAAATCTTTTACTCATATCTCGCACGCTTTACTACCCCAGCCCCCCCCGCTCGCGCTGACCCATTAGCTTCTCACTTTCCATTGCATTCGATGGCTCATTGAATAGAAAATGAATTGCATTTCTATCTACGCGTGAAGCATACGAAGCGTTTATTCATCGTTGATTAGTGGGCAACGAGTTAATTGTAATGGCAATTAAGCTTGGCTATACGAGCCGCAATACAATTTAATTGTGCCGGACATTGCCGTCAACGGGTTTTCATCGATATACTGTGCAAGTGTGTGTGTGTGTGTGTGTGTGTGTGTCGCAAATCCAGTCCAAAAATCCGATTGCCTTATCAATGTTGTCAGCTGCATCGAGAGGCGGACGCACGCATATCTCTATAAGTGC
>JABVZX010000352.1:5495444-5505848 GCA_020883565.1 Drosophila pachea
CTCATCCTCGCCATCCTCGTCGCCATCGTCCTCGACAATGGAAACGAGCGGTTCATTGCAGCTGCGCAGCAATCATCAGTGCGCCGTCTGCGAGAAGCGTTTCACCAATTTCATAGCGCTGCGCAAGCACCAGCAACTGGCCCATGATTCGCAGATAACGATGCCGTGGGTGTGCGGAATTTGTAAGCGCGGCTATCGGAAGCGTACGGATATGGATAATCATATGAAATCGCATGAGCCAAAGGGACGGCCGTACGAGTGCAACGAGTGTTGGGTACGTTTTCCGGAATTCAAACAGCTGGCCATGCACAAATTCACCGTCCATGAGCTGATCAAGCCGCACACCTGCGATGAATGTGGTAAACAATTTGGTACGGAGAGCGCCTTGAAGACGCACATTAAATTTCACGGTGGTAAGTTTTTGGGTGCTCGCACGCATGCGGATGCGGTGGCTAACCGGGTGCCGGTTGGATGCTAGCTAGCTAAGCTTTACTCTAAACACCAACAAATACAACAATAAACATACAGATATTACAAATACAAATACAAATACAAATACAAATACATACATATAATAATATACATATTTAGATATGCTCGTAAATCTATCTAGAGATGTTTTAATCGTAGCGTTTATGGAACCAATGCGTGTAGCTTGTAATATTGTTTACTAATCTCAACGTCATCTTGATAATGATAATAATAATACTTAATTTTGTTTTGTTGTGCTAACAGTTTTTACTACAGTAAAAAGTTTGCTCAAAAGGTAAAAAAAAAAAACACGCAAAGCTATGAACATATAAAGTTATTCGCTTTGCAAGCCTGCGGCAGGAAACATTTTAAAATTGTTTAAAAAATTAGTTTGAAAGCACGCAAGAAAATCTCTTGCAGACATTCTTTGTACAATGCCTAGCATGGCAGGCATTTAGTTTAAATTTATCTTGCATTACACTAAAAAGATTTGATAATTGACAAGTCAAGATGTGGAACTCTGTAAAGAGTAGTTGTAATTGAAGAGAGAGATTTTGCAATCACAAATTCATGTTACACTTGAATATATTTCTCTCTAGTTACTGCACTTTCTTGAAAATTTGATTTATAGATATATAAATGTGTGTGTGTGTGTTCGTGTTCCTAGTGCACTTTAAGCCCAGATCTCACTCAATCAGTCTGTTTCTCTTTCCACTGTAAAAGGAAATGTTTGTATGTTAATTTCCTGTTAGACAACATGTGTCTAACATTGACCTACTGCACTCAGTGTTAACAGAAAAGGTTTAAGTGTTGAGTGTTAACTCGCTGTTAGACAACATTGTGTGTAACATATTTTAGTGTGTTTCAAGCACTTCCTTATCAAAATCACACTGTTACCACTTGATGTTGATTTCATGCTACAGATTTTACAAAAGAGAACAACCGGAAATTGATTTATTACAGAGATGGGCTTCGATTGCGAAGAATGCGGCAATCTATACGCCTCTATCAAAGAGCTGCGCAAACATCGACGCAGCCACAACAGCGAATTGTTTTACAAATGCGACAAGTGTCCGCGCACTTTTCAACACTTTACGAGCCATCGTGGTAAAGACTTAGATTTAAAATTATATAGTAACACTTGAGTGTAGTGGATAGTGGATATAATTAGTTAAATTAAAATCGATTGCCCGATGATGATATGCATAACACTTGCACCAGCTTTAGCCTTTAAGTTTAGATATAGACTAATTCAAACGAACTTAATTAATTTCATTTGCTTTTATGTGCAGCTCATATGAATACTCATTTGCCGTTGGGAGTGTTCCTCAACGATAAGATGCCCAGCAGCCTGAGTAGTAAAATGATTGAGACTCCATCAACGCAAACGTCAGCCATGATCGAAGACCCGTCGCTACCGTTGACGCCGCTCAGCAACTGCAACGGGAACGGCGGCAACATCGAGGATTGTCCTGGTTCGGTGGAGCTGGTGGAGAGCAGTATGGCACAATCGTTGGATTCGATTGTGGAAACACCGTAACGATTGGCACAACTTTATTATTTAATTTATCAGGAACCAGGGACGGCACCTTCCTATTATTATTGCTATGCCTAAATTCCATTTAACAAAGACGGACACAAATGCAAAGAAAAAGAAAGCTAGCAAAAACTGAAAAACTGTGTGCATTAAATGCACACACAACTAGATGTAAGCCACGCCAAACACAAACACTGACACACCCAACCCATCAACCTTACACGTGATTACACATAAGTACTTGCAAGATCTAAGCTAAATCATTTTTGGAGTATTCATTGAATGAAACTAAAATTTATAATTTCGGATATTAGAAAGTAAAAATAATGTAATATGAAGATATGTGTATGTATATATATATATTTTTCTTTTGTTTTATTTTCATGGATCCTCATTGTAAACAGTTGAGAATAGTTTAAGACCAGTCTTTTTAGTGAACAATCCAAATGCTCAGTTATTTGAAGCACGCAAAACACTCTCTGCCATGTAATAGTTAATTTAATACTTAAGACAAAACCTTTTGCTGCTAATTTTATGTGTACAAAACTCCAAGAATATATTTAAGGCTGAGCTGAACTTAATTTGTAACGTTTAAGTTAGTGATAAAACAATGTAGCTAACCATGGCCAGAGCATTGTTTGAAATTCGTTTTTATTTTTAAATATAAATGATCTAATAAAATTATATTTTAGATCGCGATAACAAAAACAATTAGTTCTCTTCACATTCACAAAAACACTTCTTCAATTACTTCACACCAAAACAATTATATTCTTTAATCATAATACCAATCAAGGAATAGCAGTGAGAATGACATTACCAGCAGGAAGAAGAGAGACCAAACACGTAAGCCGGCATTACGTTGCGTCGCCTGGCGAATATGTTCATTAGCATCCTTCACGTTTTCTGTGGTTCCGACCACAGCGCTGACAATGCGCTCGATATTGTGCTGTTGCATGGCCACCTGTGATAGTTAGGAAGGTTAAGAATTATTGACAAAATCAGTATTCATTCTGCTTAGCTTACCTTTTCTGTAAATATGTCCTGTAGCTGGGCTATATCCACAACATTCTTTTCGATTTGTTCAACCTCGTCAGAGACTCCCTGGAGTAGATTGTAGAGATGCTCATTTTCCGCCTGGAACAGTTGCACATCATCAGCACTTAAGACATCCTCTTCGTCATTCTCCTGCTGCTCGGCTGTCTTTTGTATGTCCTCGTCAAGTGCCACTTTGGCGGATGAATCACTGTTTGGTCCGACGAGCCGGCTGCGTTTACCCGTCTGTTGATTAGGCTGTTCATCCGTCTCCGAACTGTCACCCAAAGGTTTTTCCTCTGTCTCATTACTCCAATCATTCCAGTCGTTGTCCCAATCGTCCTGTTCATCTGCTTTTTTCTCAGACGAGAGCTTCTCTTTGCTATCAACGCTGCTTTTGCTTAGCTGACGCTTGCCCAGCTTGCCGCTACTAGGACCCGCCGGACGAACTGGTATCTTCTTTTTATCTGCTGCCAGTTTGACCAGTCTGTACGTATCTAGCTCATGCTGTACCCGGTGCTTTTTTTGATCCAGGTAAATCTGCTCGATGCTGTGTAAATATTTGAACAGTAGCTCCAGAACTGCCTTAATGTGCTCACGCACCTGCTTCTTCTTCTCGCCGGCCACATATTCTCTGTCCATCTGTAGAAGATGGGCTGTGTAGTATTTCAAAAACTTTTCCGATTCGCGATCAATTAAATCGCGCTCGGCATCCGTCATGTGGGTGGCACTCTTCAGATGCTGGCCAATGCGCATGTAGGCCATACGATTCTCAATAAGAACATTCCGTAACGCTGTTATCTTGTTGCACACCTCCTTTGCCTGTTTAGCAAAACTGTTGCTGCCCGTTGTGGCCTTTTTGTTGGTGGCGGTCTTCTGTGGCTGTTTATGCTCCGCAGAGGACTTGCGGCGGGCCATCGTCTCTTCCAATTGCACAGTCTTAACACTGGCTTTGAAGTGGTGCGTCAACTCCATTGTGATGCACTAATATTTAAATACAAATAAAATTCAATTTATAAATTCCACATCATCACTCAACGGTTGCCAACACTTGATGAGAGACACAATTTTCCGATAGTTCTGTCGATAATTTGCCAACACTGTCACTGTTAAGAGCCTTTTGAGTTAACATTACACTCAGCTGATCCATTCGCGCCAAATTTACACTGCAGCTTTTAAATTATTAAATTGCTTATTAGAGACATCAAGAAATGCAGGCATTTTTAAAAACTGGTAAATCCAACTCTGCTAACAGCACCACAGATAAACAGTCTAGTAATGCGCCCGTAGAGCGCCGCAAACCTCCCGCTCCCTGGGTGGAAAAATAGTAAGTGAACAGTTAAAATTGAAGCATTGCAATTTGGCCAATAATAATGGTCAATTACTTTTGCACAGCCGACCTAAGAGCGTAGACGATGTTGTTGAACAATCAGAAGTGGTGGCTGTACTGCGAAAATGCGTGGAGGGTGCAGATTTGCCTAATATGCTGCTCTACGGTCCGCCCGGCACGGGAAAAACGAGCACAATTTTGGCGGCGGCCCGGCAAATCTTTGGGGACATGTACCGCGAACGTATTCTGGAGTTAAATGCTTCTGACGAGCGTGGCATTAATGTGGTGCGCACTAAAATCAAAAATTTTGCGCAGCTAACAGCGAGCAATGTGCGCCCTGACGGCCGCCCATGTCCGCCCTTCAAAATTATTGTGCTGGACGAGGCTGACTCCATGACGCACGCGGCGCAAGCGGCACTTCGCCGTACCATGGAAAAGGAGAGTCGCAGCACGCGGTTCTGCCTTATCTGTAATTATGTGTCACGGATAATTGTACCAATCACATCGCGATGCTCTAAATTCCGTTTCAAGCCACTAGGCGAGACACAAATTATTGCACGACTTCAATATATTTGTAAACAAGAAAACGTTTTAATTGATCCTGATGCGTACAAGTCGATTGTAAAGATATCAGGTGGTGATATGCGCCGAGCAATAACCACTTTGCAATCGTGCTATCGCCTTAAAGGATCTGACCATACCATTAATACAGACGATCTTCTTGAGATGTCAGGTATTATACCGGAGCACTACCTGGAAGACTATTTGGAAGTCTGTCGGTCTGGGAACTATGAGCGTCTGGAAAATTTTGTTCGTGAAATTGAATACTCGGCATACAGCGTTGGGCAAATGATGGAACAATTCGTAGAATTCATTGTGCGCTGTGGTTCGTTAACCGACAAGCAGAAGGCTATCATATGCGACAAGTTAGGCGTAAGTTTAAAGATATCTCTATGCAGAAAGTCTGCTAATGCAAAATTCTTATTTCAGGAATGCTGTTTTCGGTTGCAGGATGGAGGCTCTGAATATTTACAAATAATGGATCTTGGCTGTGCCATAATTCTAGCACTTAAATGATCGATTTTCCTATTTTCATCAGATGCACATCCGAATATTCTGAGCATTAAGTTAGCATATAGGGCAATGGTGTATTTTCGCTTAACGGGGATACTCGATACGAAAATTTACATACTTTAGCAAATAAGAAATATATTTTTAATAATACTCGAAATGTACGTTGAAATAAATTTCTATATAGATGTATGATCATGGACGTTGGAATCTTCTATTTGCTCTAAGCACAATAGCCTTCGTCTTAGAGTTTGATCTCCCAGCGTTATTTACTGTTCCTATATTAGTGTGTGGGTTGGGGACAGCTCTCATATTCCCTTGCTGCTAATTAAGCTTGATAAAAGTTTTTATGCCAAAATGTATTAAATCTACAAATAGATCAACTTTAGTCGTAATTGCCTAATGTATAATTCATTGTTTTTTTTTATGTGTTTCCCGCCCTCAATTCGCTGTAAATTCGAACTCTTCTTCTTCGCGTTCTCTCTTCACAGCCACGTTACTGCCACCAATGCTGCCAACAGCTGCTGCATCGCTGTCCACCTCCATTTTCATGTCACTGGCGTTCGACTCGTTTTTGACCTCCATAGGGGTAACTGTTTTCGTTGTGGTTGTGAATTTAATAACTGGCTTTGGAATGGTGACAACTTGTTGCTTGGACACCATTGAATGTGCACGTTTGGGTCCATTTGCACTCGACACGGGCTTCACTACCGTTTTCACAGCACGTCCTTCTATTGCCGATTTAGTCATTTTCTTGGGCTGATTTGTAGCGCGTAATTTGTAATTAACACCAGTTAGGCAATAACGATCGGGCGGTAATCGCAGACCGCAATGTGGTTTGATCGGAGGGAGGGGCATCGCATTGCGTAGCTCAGCCATTTTGGCCAGCACATGACGGGACGGCGGTCCCGTAAAGCTCTTGTCCAATGTCATCTCAGTGGCAAGCCGCACATCTTCCAAATCAATTGTCTTCTTGCGCGCATGATTCGCGTATACCTTAGCATCATCTAGTATACAGGTTACATACCCTGAGAAAAGAAACATTCATTTTCTCGTACAAATGTTGTTGTCTCATTACTTACGAAACGTAAACTCCAACAGTTGGTTGACGACACGTGGCTCGTACTCTTGAATATTAAGTTCCTTGAGGATGGACATAATAACCTGCGCATCTTTAGGCACATGCTTGATTTGTGCACTAATTTTGGCTTTTTCCGCTTTTTCGCTACTCATTGTTTATAAATTTTCAGCGCTTTATAGCGCTGTTTGGTATCCTAGTGTGACCACAAATTTTAAACGCGGAAATACTGAATTTATAAATACTGAAATTAATTACCAATACCAATTAATTAATTAAATACCAATTTTGCAATGTGTTGGCAGTTCCATCACACAAAAAAAAACTGATAAAGGCGCAGAATTTAAAAATTGTTGTCCATAGCAAACTCATTAAAATGGACGCAAATTTGATTTTATGACTAGGTTTAATTGAAATATATAATACATAGCATATTTTGGCGATTAGATTCTGATGTATGCCATTTCTGCATATAAATTCAAACAATTATTTACTTGTATTCTCTTGTTTTGATTTTTACATAAAAAATGCACTTTGGTCGCATACAAAAATGTTTTTCACACAACTAAAACTTATAAATTACAGCTTAAGCTTACAATTCTCTACACACACTGTGAAACATGCGAGTCGAATGCACGCAAATCAGACAATTATTTAGTTACATAATACAATTACGTATAACAATAATAAACATTAAGCATTAAGACTTAATTATAGTATTTTGCACGTTTGCGGCTTCTTTCCCGGTTTCTTCTCCACCGCACGCACTGCCTCCTCGAAAACCTGCTGTAGATTGAGCTTCTTCTTTGCCGAGCACTCGACCAAACTGTGCGCATGAATCTCTTTGCGCAATCTTCGGCCCTCCTGCGTGGTCACAAATTTCTCGGAATTAGGTATACGCAAATCAAGCTTGGTGCCAACCAGAACAACAGGCACATTTGTGCCGAAATGACGAATCTCCGGCCACCATTTGCTCTTGATGTTTTCGAACGAGGTACGGCTGCTGATGGAATAGCACAGCAGGAAGCAGTTCGTCTGCGATGAAAAAGCGAATGGTTATAGATTAGATAAGCAACATGTGATGCAACATTCATATAGGTTCACTCACATTGGGATAGCTAAGAGGGCGTAGTCTTTCATAATCCTCCTGTCCGGCAGTGTCCCATAGCGTAAGATTGTATTCATTATCGTCCACAGTTATGTTGCAGGCATGATTATCGAATACAGTCGGAATATACTCCTCGGGAAATTCGTTTTGTGTGTAGGTTATCAGGAGGCAGGTCTTGCCCACCATACCATCGCCCACGATGGTTATTTTAAGAGGGCGCAGACTTTTCGACATTGTGCAAACCAACTACAAAGATGATGAGAGCGAAATCGAGGCGTTAATATGCATATATGCATGATTGTGTGTGTTTGTCTTCTGTTTGTGTGTATGTGTGAGTGTGTGTGTGTGCGTGACATACACAGTGCGCTGCATTGCACCATTTGGTGGCATATGTTAAAGCGACATGCGTTGTTTATCTTGCCACACCCACATCCCTCAGCAACCGGAAATCTGCTCGCTGCGTGTGTATGCGTTTGTGTATGTGGGCGCGTTTTCGTTGCATTCGCAAGCTATGCATCTTGAGTAACGTTTTAACCGTTATTCAGAACGCAGCTGTTGATAACAGCGCTCTGTTAACGCGTGAACTTCAAAACCTCTTATCTAATCAATCGATTATATCGCAAAATTGTGCACAAACTTGAGAGCCAGATAGCTGCTCCGGTCATTAACAATTCAATTAAACATTTTATTATAGCCACTACAGCAACATTTGATTCTACGGAATTCATTAGGCAAAGTCGCAGCTTTCTGTGGACCTTATATAATACTGAAGCATTTGAAAATATCTGCACTTTCACCAAACAAACAGAAACGAAAAATCCGTTTGATAAATGTGAGTGTTTTTTTTTAATTAAAACTGGTTTCTAGTCAGCGGCAAGCCAACGAGTTGCCGAACCAAAACTTGAACTAGATTTCCCCACAGCATCTGCGGAACCAGTGTTGAACAATTCCAGATATAAACGCTTAATTTGCACACAGTTACAGTTAAAGATCCACTGGCATTGCCCTGTTTTTACGCAGAAAACTCATACGAATTCTTGGAAGCAGAATCTTAAGATATGCATGACTCATGCTATAACATTGTCGGTCAAACTCTTATTACAATTATAAACAAATCCCAACGTAGTGATTGTGTGAGCGAGTGTGCAGGGACTAAGAGCGTATGTGCGCTTAGATTACTCTATTTGTTGATGACGCTGTGCATCTAGTGACTCATCCAAAGGCTGACATCCAGGTCTCAGCCCACATGGATAATCAAAAGTAACAGCGAGTAAAGAAACCGGTTTTATTGACATATGCACAAGACCTGATCATCGTTTACCGTTTTCAGACTCATTTGAACCGTTGGCTTGTGGCATGCCACACAAAACACAAACGTCACGCCACACCACGCTCTAGAGGCCATGAACTTTAGCTATAAATGCAAGCGCACTTTTTGATGTGGATCTTTTGGCGCCACGATTTGATCTCTGTGTACACTTTCATTGTCATGGGACACCCCTTTCGGCTCCTCCTCTTGGTCAACGTAGATAATTAAAGCTAATTGCTGTATGGGGTTCCCAACTGGGGTTAAGTGCTCTATTTCCATTCCTTTTAGCGAACATGTGGTCTTTGTGCGGTACACAAGCTCTAGCTTTTGTCGAGTAGATTGTATTCGCTTAATAAATTTCATTTATTGAGATTGCCCAGTTACATTTAGCAGTGTTGCTGTTATAGCTATGTTATTAACACGCAGCTGTTAACTCCCAGTTGATTAAGCAAGCTGCAAGAGAAACTCATATAGTAATGTTATCCTCCATTAATATTAAATATATAATATTTATAGCGCATATATCGATACCTATATATAAATAGATGATTCATTTAATTGCATATCAGCGAAATGGCATTAACCACTTGTTGCACACTCTTATTGCCCATTCAGATGTGGCTGACTGGAATTTCCAGTCCAGGTGTGTTTTCCAACATCTGATCATTCACAAAGTTTTCACGAAATTTGCCTCATCAGCTGCTTATATAAGCACACACGCACACACGCACGCATTGCAGGCCTGCGCTGAACAGGTAAATTATTTGCACGGCAGTCACTAAAACAGTGCCCACATTTGGTTTGTTTATAATAATTTCAACGAAAAAAAAAAGAAGAAGAAGAAGAGGAATAAGGCCCGAAAACAATAGCAAGTGATGTTTATTTATTTTTGTACGGGCTCGCGGTGTGCTTTAGCTGTTGTTAATGCTACTTGATGGTTGACTGCTTCACGGCCTGCTGCTGAAGTTTTGTTTGTGTGAGATTGCCAAAACAGCGAGGAAGAGGAGGCAAATTGTTGCTATTTTGGTGCAGGTGATCGGCTCGGTAGCCAACGGTAGCCGAATCAACGATAAACGGCCACAAATTGCGGCAATATCGCATACGTAGTTGGCAACTATTGTTAAAATTGGCTTGGACCAATTCCAGATCGTGCTTCCAGTGCTTTCCGCGCACCAGAGGGAGCTGAGCTTAACGGAAATTCTCTATTGGGAGCGGACAAAAAAAAAGAAACAAAGACAAGAACAACAACAAAACACGACTAATGCACGGCTTGTAATTAATACACATAATAAATTATTTAAACATATTGATGTGTTCATAAAATGTGAAATATACTGTGTATTCTTTTTATTCTGTTTTGTTATCGGTGCGGTGCAGGGCAGAGGGAAAAGGGGGTGGCTTGCACAGCAGTTGGGTCAGCCTCCGCGCTGGCCTCTTGTAAACTTTACATATCAAGTTGCGCCTC
>JABVZX010000352.1:5511941-5521999 GCA_020883565.1 Drosophila pachea
TGTAATTGTTTGTCAGGCCAACATTGCTGGCCGAGACGAGTCCATCATCGTTGCCGCCACCATTTCCCAAATTGAGACCGAGGGTACTCAATGATGAGGTGAGCAGCGGATTTGATAGCGCCGCACCCAAGTTGCCCAAATTGCCGACAACTGCAGCCAAATTGCTGGGATTCAAATTATTCAAATTGATGCCACCTCCACCACCATTATTGCCCATGCTGGGCTTTTGAACCGGTGCCACTGGAGACGGCTGTACAGCGGAGTTGTTGCCAAACATAACTCCACTTAAACTGCCCAGCAAATTGTTAGCATTTGCATTACCTCCGCCAACAACAGGACCTCCAGCCACTGCGGACAACTGTTGTGCGCTTTGTACATTACTTAGTAACTGCGAAGCGCCCTGATTGCCGCCGTTGGGCAGATTATGGGCCACATCTTTGAGTGGCTCACCGTTGGGACCCAAACCGATTCCAACACCGCCCAAGCCTTCCGGTAGCTTCAGACCTTCACCCTTGTCGGGAATGCGATCCAGACGGACTGTCATACGCCGATCGTAGAGCATCTGGCGATCTAACATGGAAATAGCCTGTACAGCCTCTACTGGATGATCGTATTCGACTACAGCAAAGCCGCGACTATGCCCTTCCTTATCCAGAGATAGGTCCACACTTTGAACCTTGCCAGCGAGTTTGAACACCTGCTTGAGCTTCTTGCTGTCCACCTTGTAATCCAGCTGTTTAAACAAAAATAAGAACATTTTAAGAATTATCATATACTATAAGATATAAAAAGTTCACTGGATTGAATAGAGAAAAGAATTGACCAGTCCAAACACGTTGACTTCGACTTCACCTTCACTAGGAGCAAACCAAGTCAGAAGGGAATCTTTTTTGTTTAGTTTTTGTTTGTTGATGTTTTTTTTTTTTTTTTTTTTTTTTTTTGGAAAAGGATCAAGCCGTTGCCCCCAGTTGGGTAATCCAAAAGCGACGCAGTAGGCTCTCACTTAACTAAATGTTTCATATTTATAACCCAGCTTAAGATATTATCCTCCACACATCCACTTGTTTGCAGTTTGAAAAACACAACTATTGGGCTACAATCAAAATCAGGCGACAACCAGCTGAAGTTGGGAATCGGTGAACGGGATGATCAGTTACAAAAAGCAATTATATTACACACACACACAATCCATAGTTAAATAACAGAATCTGTGATTGGTTTCCGATACAGAAATTAAATTATTAAAGCTTCCCGTTGACTATCTTTTTGCTTGTCATTTCCACAGCGCTCGACTAGAGGATACACAACTGGTATCGACATCAATTCCTTCCATGTTAATTGAGGAAAAAACAGAAGCGATAGAAAAACTATTATTTTAACATATTTTAAGAATAACGGACAATAATTGAAGCGATTCAAAAGATTTCGCATCGAAAATAATTAGTATATATAACAGCAATATTATCTTGTGATTCCACCAGAACGCAAACATCAGAGCAGAAATGTAAGGGTATTAAGAAATAGAAAGGGAGAAAAATTAAACTATAGTAGAGTCGTAGTGTAAACTTCTATCAACAATTTGGCCACACAATGTATAACACTTAATATGTTATTTCCGTAGTTGGGTTATAAATACGAAACAGAGCCCATGATGAAAACAAAATATGTGTAGATTTTTGGATAGAATAAAAGCAACTTACGACATAAACACAATTGGGCGGAGAAATCACAAGCTACAAAACATATTTCTATATATGCATAAATATATAGTATATATGTGTATAGATTTATTGTTAAGTTGGTTTTGGTATCGGTATCGGTAACGGTAATTGGTATTCTTGTGGTTCATAGTTAACATACTTATTGGTATTTTTTTTTTTATAATACATATACTCACATTAGCAACAAAAACCTTATTATGCAAAGGTCCACTTATGCCAAGACTCTCCAAAAACGAAGCAGAAAGCCCATACAAATTGTAATTCGACGAATTAAAATCATTAGACATCATGTTAAAATTATTACGCCCAGATCTAGAAAAAGAAGCCAAAAGATCCAGAGAGAAAAATAACAAGAGCAAGAGATAAAGCACAACAAATAGACGCATCCCAAGAGCGCACGTATATCATCACATATTCAGCTACAATCGGATCAGTCCAGAGCGTTGACATTCAAGCTGCTTGAGCTCTACAGCTTTATTTAATCTCTAAGCAAAACAAAAATTTAACAGTATTTGAGCGCTTTCCATTTATCTGTATAACAAACTATTTCCTTTTTCAGCGACTATGTTCAATAATATATTCATCATTGTTTAAATTTTGCATCTCATCATATTGCACGAGATAAATCAATGTTGCAGCCAAATGTTAAATGTTAAATGAAACCTTAATGATTTCAAATTTCAAATTTCAAATTTAGAAATGCATATACCCCGCGAATACAGAAATAGAACCAATTTCACAATGAGTTTATTCCGGATACTACTGGAAAGATCGTCCAAAAGGAAACTAATGATCAGAATTAAGGACTATCAAGCAAGAACATTTGCTAAAAACACTTCAAAGAATCTATAAACCCATTATTAACGATATGCCAACCGCAGAACAAATAATATTTAGGGGGCAGCAAACGCCTAAAAAACGAGTAATTCCCAAAGCAGTTACATATATATATAATTTTTTTTGCTTGCGAAGTGAAGTTATCAACACATTTCCAAGTAGTCCTTTCATAGAGTTAGATACTGAAAAAAAAAAACATCTTTTGCAAGCCTCTCAAATATCAAAAAATTACACCTGTATAGCCCCAATCAAAAAAGTTCAATAGAACTAGCAGATTATAGATCTTTCCGATAACACCATTTGGAACTCAACAATATCGCTTTTCTTTGTGATTCTCTAAATGTGCTTAGAGTTTTGCAAAATATAAAAAGAGTAAGTTAATAATATGATACTCACATTCGGTCATCGTCGCGACGTGAAAAACCTCGATCACGATCGTCCATGTGATCGCGACCACCAATATTGCCACCGCCGATGCCGCCGCCGCCCCCTCCACCTCCGCCACCAGCACCACCGTCACGCACAATCCGGCCGTATTGATCGCGCTGCTCGCCATGATCTTCCTTGACAACCAGCTCACGACCGTTCAATTCATACCTATTCATTTTTTCCATTGCCTTTTGCACGTTCTCTGGATCCTTGAATTCAACGATACCGCATCCACGCGCTTTTCCGTTCTCATCGTGGAACAGTTGCACATATTCAATAGAACCCACAATGCGCCGGAAAAGATCCTTGAGATCTTGCCAGCGATAATCGTACGGAATGTTTGATATATAAACGCGACAATTGCGTCTCTCACGGCTTCTGTCTCGCACAATGTTACCACCTCCTCCAACACTACCGCCGGCACCGTTTCCATTGTTACCATCAGCATCGGAAAAACGAGATCCGCGTGCACCACGTCCACGTCGGTCACGTTCTTTCTCACGATTCTCCACACTATTGGCGTCCATATTCATGTCTGTTTCCTGCAAAATTTCACTGTCAACAATTAATTGTTCACTTTATGAACGCAGTCTATCCAGCGTCATTGCGAAAAAAGATGGCGGCTTGCGGCGTCGTTGCGACTTTTGCGCATTTGTCTGTGTTGTAAATGATCCCCTCGACGACTGGTCTACTTACCCTAAAAGTTATTTATATTGCCAGCCAGTATTATATTGGTTATGCTTGAATGCAATGAATTCCTATTTATATTAACACAATTTCAATAATCAATAAAGTGGACGTATGCCGACTGACATGAGAAAAAATATTAGAGATGTGTCATTTTCTGCTGTACGGCACTATCGAACTAGATGAACACGTGATTTTATCGAAATCAGGCGGTGACATTTTAAGTATCGATTATTCATCTTTATCGGCAACAAACGAAATATTTAAATGTTAAAAAGTATTTTGGTTAATTTGAACAAATAGATCTGCATATATTTCTTAACATATGTCGCTAGATGATTGCAAATACACTTTTTTGGCGGTAAGTGTAAGTAAAGGTGTTTCTGTGCAAATGTATTTCCTTTTCCTTTGAATGAGTTTTGTGTGGTCTAGCAATTATTATAAAGAATGTGTTAAAAATCACTTTAAATGGTAAAGTTTCTTTTTAAAATATATAACGAACGCGCGATACAAAGAAACGAAATGTGGTTATAGTAGAGTATTTAATATTCTGTTTCACCATTTTTATCTTTATTCTAAGTTATTAAAAATGCAAACAAATACATTTACGTTTCAGAATTTATGAGTGATTTCAATGACTGGAAATGAAGCTAATCTTTATAGTGAACTAGTAATGAAAGCAAATTAAAAACGACTTGAAATTTACTTATTAAGTTTAACGCATTGCTGGAGACGCGGTTTTTGGCCTGCGCTGAAAACCCGTTTGGTGTCTTAATCAAGTTTGGTCAACGGCTTTATATACCTGTGCCAGGCCATGGATTCATCATTTGGCAGCCAACGTAGCCAAGATGAGCATCAAGTTCAATGTCAATGGCTTTCCGTACGAAGTGCAGCCAGCGGACTATGCGGCGGACATTACTTTAAACACTTTCTTAAGGGAACACCTCCACCTGACCGCCACCAAGTATATGTGCTTGGAAGGTGGTTGTGGTTCCTGTATTTGCGTTATAAGACGCCGACACCCCATCACAGGAGAAGTCCATTGCCTCGCCGCCAACTCGGTAAGTATAAAAGGGGGAAGTGGAGAATAAAGAATATTCATAAATCTTTTTATCATTCTAAGTGTTTAACCCTGCTCAATAGTTGCAACGATGTTGACATTATCACTGATGAAGGGCTGGGCAATAAAAACAGTGGATATCATCCTATACAGAAGCGTCTAGCTCAACTTAATGGCACTCAGTGTGGTTATTGCTCGCCGGGATTCGTAATGAATATGTACGGCCTGTTGGAGAAAAAATCTGGACAATTAACTATGGCTGAGGTGGAGGATGCCTTTGGGGGCAACATTTGTCGTTGCACAGGATATCGTCCGATACTTGATGCCATGAAGTCGTTTTCCGTAGACAGCTGCATTCAGGTGCCAGCAGAGTGCGTAGACATTGAAGACTCTTTCGAGCTGCTCTGTCCGCGTACTGGTCAGTGCTGCAGCGGTAGCTGCTCGCGAAGGTCCTTACCAGCCCAGGGCAACACCCGTTGGTATTGGCCCAAGACACTTGCAGAAGTATTCGACACACTAGCCCAGGTTGCCAACGAAGAGGAATACATTCTAGTTGCGGGCAATACAGCGCATGGCGTGTACAGACGTTCCAGGAGCATACGACACTTCATAGATGTCAACAATGTGCCTGAGCTAAAGCAGCATAGCATCGAGTCTGACCACATTTTACTGGGTGCAAACCTGTCGCTAACAGATACGATGGATATCTTTCAACAGGCACAACAGCGCACAGGCTTTGAGTATTGTGCGCAGTTGTGGCAACATTTTAACCTGATTGCGAATGTTCCAGTTCGAAATGTAAGTCCTCGCCAAAAGCATACCCAATCGAGTTTAAAACTTGTTTTTATGTTTTCGCTATACGAAACCACTTTTAATAAGTTTAATTGGTGAGAGTGGCAGATAGTTTAAGCAAAGCATTGTTGTTGCGTGTCGATTGCAGAATGGAACGCTTGCAGGAAATATCACCATCAAGAAGCAACACCCAGAATTTGCATCAGATGTGTTCATCACATTTGAGACTTTGGATGTACAGGTCTTGGTCCATGAGAACGCGAACAGTCAGCGGGTGATAAGTCTGTTAAGCTATCTGCAGGACTCTACGCCTAAACTGGTCATTGGCGGCTTTATACTAAGACCCTACCCGAAGCCCAGATATCTATTCAACTCGTACAAGGTGAACATTGTGGCTATGTCTCTTTAAGTCAATTTCTCATTATGTTCAAATTATAGATTCTTCCACGTGCACAAAATGTACATGCGTATGTCAATGCTGGATTTCTTATTGAGTGGCAGAATGACCAGCATCGTACAGTGAGCTCAGCCCGGATTTGCTTTGGCAACATCCGGCCTGATTATGTGCACGCTCAGAATATAGAACAGTTGTTGGTTGGTCGAGATTTATATGATGACGCCACAGTGGCGCAGGTTTTCGAGCAACTGTTGGCTACTCTGGAACCTGTAGAGATGCCGCCTGAGCCATCGCCTGAGTATCGTCAGAAACTGGCTTGTGCGCTCTTCTACAAGTTTTTGCTCCGTTCTGCACCCGATGAGCTCGTCGTTAAGCGTTTTCAGAGCGGAGGGGAATTACTGCAGCGACCCCTTTCCTCCGGTAGTCAATCGTTCGAGACCATACAAAAGAAATACCCTGTGTCCAAGCCGGTAATGAAGCTTGAAGGTATATTGATATATTTATCCATCCATATCAGTTCCATTTTAGTTTTTTTGCTAAAACCCTTGTTTCTTGACAGCTCTTATTCAGTGCTCTGGCGAGGCTGGCTATGCCAACGATCTGCTCACTACGTCCAATACGGTTCACTGCGCATTTGTGACGGCCAAGCGGGTGGGTGCCACAATCGAGCTGATTGATGCAAAAGACGCTCTGCAATGCAAGGGAGTTGTCGCATTCTTTGGGCTCAAGGATATTCCAGGGGATAATAATTTCAACAACACCTTATTGCTCACCGTTCCTGGAGAGCCGGAGGAAATCTTTTGTAGTGGACGAGTGCAGTATTACGATCAACCGTTAGGCGTAATCGCTGCATTGAATCCCGATGTGGCCAACTATGCGGCGACGTTGGTGCGAGTGACGTATGCCAATGATCAGGCAAAAATCTATACGAACATGAATGATGTACTGGCATCCAAGGTGAAAGATCGTCTGGTGACTCGCTCTACTACATCTAATGAGTTCTCAAAACCAGAGCTTAAACCTGGCGATGTGACTGGTCGAGGCATTCTGGAACTAGGTTCTCAATACCATTTCACCATTGAGCCTCAAACTACAGTGGCTATACCCTTTGAGCAAGGACTACGGGTTTGGTGTGCCACCCAATGGATGGACGTAACGCAAGCGAGCATAGCACGAATGCTCAAACTGGACGTAAATGCTGTCCAGTTAGAAGTGCGACGTGTGGGCGGAGCATATGGTGCTAAAGTTACCCGAGGCAATCAGGCGGCTTGTGCCTGTTCCCTGGTTGCCTACAAACTAAATCGACCAGCCCGTTTCGTGCAAACTATAGAATCAATGATGGAATCTCTTGGAAAGCGCTATGCCTGTCGCTCAGACTATGAGTTCCAAGTACGCGCGAATGGTTCTATACGCATGCTCACCAATAACTACTACGAAGATGCTGGCTGCACCCTGAATGAGGATGTCGCGAGCCTACTTACCCGACCAGCAATTAGAAACGTTTACAATCTGAACGACTCAAATTTTAAAGCAGAGGAGACAACTGTAAGAACAGATGCACCGAGTTCCACTTGGTGCCGAGCTCCAGGATCAACAGAAGGTAAATAAAAGTGTATACTACATTACTTTATAATTAAAATTATATTTATACACATAAAATTAGCGATCGCCATGACTGAAACAGCATTGGAGAACATTGCTTTTGCCTGTAAACTTGATCCCGCGGATGTGAGACAGGTTAATCTTCGACCAGGCAATAAAATGATAAAGCTTCTTCCGCGATTTCTTCAAACTACTGAGTACCGTAAAAGGCGAGATGAAATCAATTTATTTAACGCTCAGAATCGCTGGCGCAAGCGTGGTCTGGGATTATCCGTGATGGAGTTTCCTGTAGATGTGTCTATCGCCCTTGCGTATCCCTCAACAGTAGTTATCTATCATGCAGATGGGTCAGTGGTAATCTCACATGGTGGCATCGAAATTGGTCAAGGGATAAATACAAAGCTGGCGCAGGTTGCCGCTTTTATACTCGGTGTTCCGCTGGAACTGGTTCGTATAGAGAGTAGTAACACCTTCGTGGGAGCCAATTCCTTAATGACAGCCAACTCTACCACTAGTGAATTGGTTGGCATTGCAGTTCGTAAAGCTTGCGAGACGCTCAACAAACGTCTGGAGCCGGTGAAACGCAGATTGGGCGCGAACGCCACATGGCAACAGATAGTAGCAGCAGCTTTTACCCAATCTATCAGCTTGATTGCAAGTGAAGCGTTCAAAACGGGCGATCAAAGTAATTATAGCATCTACGGATTGAGTCTCAGCGAACTGGAGGTTGACATATTGACGGGAAACCACTTGATTAAACGTGTGGATATTTTAGAGGATGCAGGTGAAAGTCTTAGCCCCAGCATTGACGTTGGCCAGGTGGAAGGAGCATTTGTCATGGGCCTTGGTTATTATCTAACCGAGCAACTGGTCTACGATCGTCAGACAGGTCAACTTCTCACAAACCGCACATGGAATTATTATCCACCAGGAGCTAAAGATATTCCCATTGATTTTCGTATCGAATTGTTACAAAAAAGTCCGAACCCTGTCGGGTTTCTGCGTTCGAAGGCTACAGGTGAACCTCCACTGTGTTTGTCTGTTGGCGTACTCTTTGCCCTACAGCATGCTATACAATCAGCAAGACAGGACGCAGGACTTCCTCGAGAATGGGTTAGACTCGGTGCACCCACCACACCGGAGACCGTAATGCTATCCGCGGGTAACGATGTGCATGCTTTTACATTGAAATAGTTTGATCTGCTGCAACATTTGAATTTAACTAATCTTTGATGTTTTTGTGAGCAGATAATACGAATAAAAAAAAAAAACAATTTTAATAGGTAAAAACCGGTTGCCTACATTAGAAAATAAAAAGTCGTTCGATAAGCGTTAGATTGTTGTTATCTTTCATAAATGATGGAGTTGGAAATAGATAAAATTGAGAAATTTCGGATCATCTTCTTGACAAAAGCTTTTGGTAATTATGGTAAAGATAAGAATTATATAAGGTGGAAATATTAAATAAAACTACTACTGTTTACACCTGAACAGTCGATTGTTTTATTTATCAGAGAATCAATAGAGTAATTGATATATCAAGATCTGGCAGCATATAAACTAGATGACCCGTTACTCTGCATTTAAATAGTATACACAATTGATTTATTACTTTCCTTTTTGTATGGCAAAAATGAATACAAAAAATTAAATATTAATTTATGTATGTATAAAAAGCTTAAAGCAAACTATATATGTTTATATGTAATTGGCTGCTTGTTGCTTAATGCAGCTTCCGTTTACTACATACGTACGTATTTTATCTAACTTATGCAAAGCAATTTGATACTTAACTGAATAAAATTTATATAAATGTGATTCACGTGATAAGATTGCGATTTGAAGATCAAATGATAGCTTTGCATAAGCTAGTTAACTGATCGATCGTTCAGTTCAGATACGTAGAAAATAATAAAATGTTCGATTCCTTTTAAAATAACTGATATAATATTTTGTGCTGGTATTTGTTGTTGTTGGTTTTTTCAATTTAGCACCACAAAAAAATATATATGAACAGTGAGCTTTTCCTAGAATTTTCGTTTCTAATTTCTTGCGGAAATTTTCTAATGGAATTATTTTTGTGCGTGTGAGTGAATTGCTTGTGAGAGAGGGAACGAATTTAAACACCAATAAGAAATAGACATTTGATTACTAAATTATACATATTATAAAAAATTATTGACTGGAAAGGCCAATCGGTTAACGAAAACCATATACATACAAATATCGTATATCTTCTTAACAACGGTATACAGAATAAACATAGTTTTAGTATTAGTTTTCGTGCTCACTGAAAACAAATGGTTATCAAAATGAGCTGCCGCAGCAGCTTAACCAAGGCAGTTACAATAGTTTGTGTACATGTACGATGTACACGAATAATTAATAATCTTAAAATGGGCGCCACTAAGCATTTCAAAACGACACACAACTTGCACAAAATGATTTGATATATAATAAAACTTTTGATGCTTAAATTAAATACAATTTTGTTCATCCTCTCATCAATTGCACCAACCTAGCACGCGCAATT
>JABVZX010000088.1:215757-226613 GCA_020883565.1 Drosophila pachea
TTACAACTGTTGAATACTGCCAATAAGGGGTAACATACGGTGCTTCCCAAATCATGTTCTACACACAAAACCCTACGATACAGCAGGATCAAGATCGATATATTTTTCATATTCATTTATTTTTGAAGTCTTACTTTAAGTAATGTTTACCGTTATGAATATTTTCTTATATGCCTAAAATAGCTCATAAATCTCCATATAGTGCATATACATATGTACACATAGTACGCACTTAATAAAATACATAAATAACATATTTATACTATAAATTTACAATTAATATGTTTTATTATTTTGTAAGTAATGTAATTTTGTCACTCCTTTATCTACTTAATCTGTTGATAAATATCCAGACAAGTATTTGAATAAAGCCGATTATTATACAGTTACTCATAGAATATTCGGTTATGCGTGCATTTCCAAGATATATACTATATTTGTATATACTCCACGGATTCTTTTTAATAATAAACGTAAATACTTACATATATTTTTTGTATCCTATGTCAATTTTCAATTGAATTATATAATAAATATCTGATTTCTTTTTCATTACGTTTTTTGTGATGTTCCTACATACTCATATGCAAAGCGTTAAAATATTTGCACTTGCTATACCATATATATATATATATATATATATATATACTATAAACAGCTAACATTTTCTAATTTTGTTCAGAAAACAATGTTGACTATTTTTTATATATTGATTTCAATCACAGTTCCAAAGTGTTAATTGTATATATTATATAGAAAGAAAATTGTAACAAATAACATAATTTTAATCTTCAAAATGCTGCTTAAAACTTTTTATTCATTTTTGCTTTATTTAGCATATTCTTAAAATTGTCAGTAATCGTATTATCGGTTTAGTATGTAGTATGTCTGCAAATATTTCTAGAGCTATATACAAAAATTTAATAAGCATCTGTTAATGTTACCGAGCGATCAATTTGTTTTATTTGTTCACAATCAGCAATATTACAATCCAATAATGAAGAAATTTAGAATTGACGTATGAATATGCATATTTCTATACATTTTCTGACAAAATTGTTTCTATATTAATGTTAATTGTCGGACATTGATGCCAATTACGTTGCTTTAGATATTCATTATCCGGCCATTATAACACATTAACTTAATTATAACTTGATAGTTGCCAGATAACAAATTTATCTAATATATCTATTAATTCAACGACTTTATAGAGCGGACTATAAATATGAGATAAGTTGAATTTCATTTCAAATCATTATTGCATGTTCTGAGAGAATAGAACTGTAGTCAATTATTATTGCAAACGAAAATTCTTTAATTCAGTATTTTCAAGAACATCGCAGTCCAACTACAATATTTCAATTTTTTAAGAAAAAGCTTTACATATCTCAACGTATCTTTCTAGAGTCTGCATGTCTGAAATATTTCAGCGATCTAGTTACATCAATTCATCGTCATCAGACATATAATTAATATATTTTGATATATTTATAATCAAAAATTGACAATTGTGATCTCTTCCTCCGTTGAAGTTTTCTTAGCTGTATTGAATTGAAATATTGAATTTACAAAGCAAAACTAACAGATAACAGTAAACAGATCTAAATAATATTTGAAAGCAAATTACAAACACAAAATACGCCCACCAAACTCCATTAAATTAAAAGGCATGTGCTGCAATATATGTTTGCTTCGTTCATTTTTATATATTATATTAATTGGACAGCAGGGAAGTTATTCAATAATGAATATCATAAGGATAAAAAGCTACGAAAAAGCTGAGAATATCTTCAACGGCAGTTCTAAGTTTGGGAAACGAGATATCTCAATGTTAAGTATGTGTGTGCAAATATGTGGAGGACTCGCAACGCTATTTTCTACCAAATTAATATAGTTGTATGTTTGTTGAAGCAAAAAAACCATAAATCTTTTTTACATATATTCTGTAGCCATTAATTAGACATATTATTTCATATAGAAGTATACATCAATAGATTGGAACATCTTTATTATTTCGTGTTTATTCTGGTTCCACATAACTAAGCCACTTCACTACATCATATTTTAGATTAAATATTTATGTAATATATTAATAATTAATATATTCTTTACATTTCTTTGATGTCTGTTATCATAAGAAAACGACTCCAGCAAATTATACATGCAAGAAAAACCGGCAATAAATTTCCCATAATTGAAGCTTCCAAACACATATAGAAAGGCAATTGATTTTCTAATTAACTTCTTTAGTATTTTATTGTGAGCTATTTGTGTTTGTTAAACCGAATTATTGTTCGGTGGGAATGCTTTACTGAAAGCAAAACCGTTAGTGATTATAACTTCCTAGTATGTAGATAACACAGGTATATTTTAGTTTTCATTTCCATCTCTACTTTTGGGAGAAAAAATATCAAATAATCAACTCATAAGTGGCGCTTACCAATATATTAACATTCATACATATTCTTCGTGCATTCGAACTCATATTACAGTAGAGTAATGATGCTCAAAATTTCAAAGTGAAACTACATGAAACTTTGCGAATTGGTAAGGTAGGTAGTAGAATAGAGGCATGTTTAAGTATAAGAAAATTGTTCAAGTATCATTTTGAAAGTAATGCATGTATGTAGGTCTATATATATTGATTTCTCTTACATATACAATCCTAAGATCTATGAACGATAAAGAAAAGTAAATCTACAGGCATACAAAAATTCTAAGTCCATTCATTTATCAGTCGATCCACTTTATGTACTTCATAACATAGTTTACTTTCCATATTAATCATATTCAGTGCCTTAAACAAATCGTCGTATGTCTGTGAGTGGTGTTGTATGGTGTGTAAGAGTCTTGATTCACAAAATACTATGCCATGGCCATATAATCCAACTAATCATCAACTATGGAACAAACGAATTGAGATATATAATCATAGTCAGCTTCCCTACCAGATGGCCTATTTGGACCCTGTAGACCTTGATTTTGAGTTGATTGGCGCCATGTCGCATTGGCGCTAGTTGCGGTATTCACATTAGAAACATTTGGTTGACCACTTGCCATCGGTATGTTGTTACCGCTACTGTTACTTGAAACGCTTTTGGTATTAGCAGTTGAGGGGGCACCATTTACAGAAGGATTCATATTACTACCGCTACTATTATTATTGCTACCTGTATTGCTACCAACAGAGACTGCAGCAACATTGCCACTTCCACCACTCGTATTGCTGCCGGGAACACCGGCCGATCCTCCTGTGGTCGATCCGCTGCCATTACCATTGCTACTGCTACCAGATATGCTTGCACCGGAGCTGCTCGGCCCACTGGCACTTATGGAACCTACGCCGCTTCCATTACCAGCGCTTACGCCCGCAGACATTCCAGAGTTTGTGGACGACGGTCCTTGTGGCAAATGCTGCAAAATATTCTGAACTTCGTTCTCATTTGGTGATTCAGCAAATATTGTCGTATTTCCGAGAACACAATTATTCAGAGCCATTTGAGCTTTGTTAGCCTCCTCCCGTGTTGCATATTTACATAAGGCAATACCTTGGTTCAAATATGGGTGAAAACTAACAAGGGGACCATGTTGCAAACACAAAGTTCGTAAGGTAGGGCCGTCAATCTATAATAAAAAGTCAAGTTTTTAACAAATGAAAATGATAATTTCCGATAGGAAATGATTTTACATACCTGAGCGTTAAGATTTTTTAGAAGCAGCCAACTAGAGTTCCATGAAGAACTAGCACCGCTCCACGTTGTATTAGCGGTAGAAATACTTCGATTAGGAACCCAGCCATTAGCGTTACCAGCAACTGTCGGAGATGGAGTGGTAACAGCAGCACTGCCAGACTTATTTGAGCTCAATCCAGGCGGAGGACCTCTCGATGAGTTTTTATTTAAAGGACTTGTCCATAATTCTGAGGTGGCACATTGTTGAGTGTTGTCTGACCAACTACACAGATATTTTGACAATGTATTAGCATTAATTATTCCCACAAATATTTTAATTTTGAAATTATAAAATAATTAAGGCATATGTATGTATATATATGAGGAAATAAATCATTAGGTTGTTCAAGTCGTTGCGCAAGGATTTGCATAAAAACTGATTGTATAACAAATTATTGTTGTATTTTATAGTTAAAGGGACTTGCCTTGGAAAATTTTGGTTTGGGTTGAAACTCCACGTTGACGAGGATAAACTTAAGGGTGGCAGATCAGTCGGAGAATTCTTGCCAGTACTAGCAAAAATATCAGCATCTTTTGGCGCCGGATTAATGGACAGTGGAGATCTGGCTACGCTTCCAGGAGTTATACTTGGATCATCTTCAATACTTTTGATCTGAGGACCCTTAAAAGTAAACTTCTGCTTGGGTAGTTGTTGGAAATATACGAAAGTCTACAGTTACCTTCCACGGTTTCCCTGGTTCAAACTCCTGTACCAAATCGGTATATGCAGCTGCTGTCGGTGCAACTGACCAGTCTTTATTCTCATTATCTATTGATGGATCTGGCCAACCATCTCCAATATTACGACCAGTTGACCAGGTACTACGTGAAACGAGAAACTTTTATAGCTATATTCAATATTTACAACAATATAACTAACCCATCACTTTGTAGACCCAAGGGGCCCATGTTACTAGAATTACTGGATAAATTTTGCTTCGTTGCGCCCGGAGCTCGCGAAAAATCGGTGCTGTCTGTAGCAATAGTGTCCTTTTCTAATACTGGAAGCTTCCACTGATTTAATCGGGACTGTTGATTAGTTGCACCCTGATAACCAGTTGGCTAAAAATATAATAAAAAAAATTATTTTGTATGCATACGAGCTCTTATTAATATGTGGGTATATCCCTCCATAGCTAACTTAAGAATTTATCATACATATTTTATATTTGACTCAAAGATACTACCTTGTTAAGATTAAGTTCCGAAAAATTTCCTTGAAGTGTATCATGATTCCTCAAATAGTCATTTCCAGCGTTGTTCAAGTGTCCAGTTGGGTGTTGCTGTTGCGTACTTTGCTGTAAGTTCTGTTGCTTGATATAAACCGCTTGTTGCGCATTAATTTGGTTTTGTAAATTCTGAATTTGTTGTTTATATTTTGCAATGGTCACGTTGACCACCATTGGATTAGCGTTTCCGCCTCTAGAAAGTGATTGCTGAGCTGCTTGAAGATGCTGTATAGAACATATCCATTAACGTAATTAATTTATTTGCTCTATTCCAAAATCTCAAAAATATAAATATATATACCTTTATACTGCTCAGTAGTTGGTTCAATAAATTTAAAGTATTTTGCGTTAAGGGCTGCGTCAGAATTTGACTGGATATGAACCCACTATGAATAGCCAACTGAATCTGTTGCCCAAGCATTCGAATATGCTGACCGGATGGTTGATTACTGGCATTTGATGCAATATTGACCGCAGGTGCTGAATTCGTTGCGTTTGGACAAAATGCTACCGATGCATTTGTATTTACTGCCTGAGGTCCCCCGATAGCAACACCGTGGGGCCCACCTTGATTTAAAAATTTTTGTACCTGCAGAGCTGCGATGTTCGGATTATTGCTACCACTGACTCCGGTACCGGTCATATTAGTCATAAGATTATTCTGTAAGGAAAAAGGGAAAAGTTTAGGAAAAATAGTCACGTTATATGAGAACAGTATATTACACTTTCAAAGCTTACCGGAGGGAATGACATAGAAGGTTGTGGATAACGTTGTGGAAAACCGCCGCTACTCGTAGTATTCGAATGATCAGCGTAGGAACCAAGTACTTCTTCATGACGACGCCAACCTTCCATCGCTAATGATGAATTTGCGTTGGCCCGTAGCATTTCAGCTGCTTCCTCAATATTCATGTTTGTATTTAATAATGCTCTTTCTACGTCTTCTTTTTTAAATCCATTATCAACCAATATTCTATATTGCTTGCTTTGTTTAACTATATCAGTGTTAAGAATGCCCACACCAGCACTAATAGCAGCAAGTTTTTGCTGCTGCTGTTGTTGTGTTTTACTGACAATGCCGCCATGTGGCCAGTCAGAAGATAAATCTCCGCCCTCCACATTACCACCTACAGCGTTTGTGTTACTCCAACCAGAGGCAGTGGCACTATTTGCCGGCAATTTATTTGGTTTACTACCCCAACCCCCTGCACCAGACGGTGAATCATTCCAGGAATTGGTAGTTGTTCCGATTTGGGAAAGAGGAGTGTTTTGCTTTTCATCGACCCAATTGTTGCTTGCAACAGGTGCACCTCCGACACCTACAACGCCAACATTATGACTCTCATCGCCCCAAGAGCTCAATTGTGCATTCCTACCAGCGCCGCTGCTATTTGGATGCACCCACATAGCACTTGCATCAGATTTGCTGTGTGGGCCACTAACTCCGCTTGGTCCAGTCGTATTTGCCATGCGCGACTGAGGCCCAACAACAGAGCCCATTGCAGTATTAGGATTTCCCCCAACTTGAACATTACTATTGCCGGCGATGCCACCCCCGACGATGTTTGCGGATGGATTCTGAGCACGCATAATATGACTACGGTTCATTGTGTCTGTCATATCTTTCCAGTGAGCACCACTTCCCGGTAATCGAGATTGTTGTCCCCATAGCGAAGTTCCGTCATCATAATTTGGTATATTTCGACGTTGTGGAGGAGGTGACGGTTCCTCCCATCCAGTAATTTGTTTAGAAATATCCTTTGGACCGCCAACGACAGCTTGTGTCGCTCCCCATTGTGCACCTATATTATTAGAAATGGATCCAACGCCGCTAGGACCAATATTATTTGAGTTTGTCATGTTCGTTCCTGCTCCACCGATAACTGGACCAACCATTTTGTTAATATTTTGAAGTTGATTGTGGGCAATTTGCGGATGATGGCCCCACATCTCGGATGTGCCATTCAATCGTCCAGAAATTCCACGAGGGTCTCCACGAATTGGGTCCCGTGGATCTATCATGCGTAAATCACGTGGATCTCCTGATGGTGCACCTACGCCACGTATAGAGATTGGATCTCGCGGATCTACATTTCGAATGTCAATTGGACCTGCTCCTGCCAATGGTCGCATATCTCTAGGATCTCCCCAGCCATTGCCAGTACTGCTAACACCTGCACCAGATCCTCCAACCGTTCCAGTCGTAGTAATATTATTTCCACTATTTCCACCTAAAAACATAAAAAATTTATTTTATTTGTATTTAATTACCTAAAACAAACTACATATTAATATATCTTTTCTTAATGAACCTTTCTGGGTTTACATTTACTTTGAACGTAATTGTAGTAAATTGTAGTTTAATATCTAGCAAACAAAATAAACTGTAATCTTTAGAATCTCAGCACCTATTACCAATCCTTTTTTATTGCAAATTTAAGGTATTTTATTATTAAAATACTGGTAAGATATAAATAATACAAATTTTATGAAGAGTTAAAACTTTGAATAGTAGAAAAAAAAATCGGATGTCAAAAAAGATATATCCAATGCCATATTTAATACGTTTAGACAATCGGGCAATATCCAATGGTTATCGAAAAATTTGAACGAATACAGCGTACCAGAAAACATGACATTGGACAACATGGCATGACAATTAAGATGTTATATTAGTATTCGGAAAAATGTGTTCGCACAGCCCAACACATCAAAACTTGAATTGAGTATAGAACTCCAAATTATTGCCGTGATCGGTTTATAAAGAGGCCACCAAGGAAAGTAGAAAGGTAAATAAATTAGCAAAAAAACCTAATTGAAATTATATTTTGTATCTAATAATTTAAAAAAAAATAACAAGATGATAATGGTCATATTGTAAAGTTTTACCGTTCGCTTGATTTGAAAAAGATTTCTTCTTTTTTTTCGTAATATGTTGAAAATAACCTTCTTAAAAGTACTGAATTTTGTATTTACATTTTTCCAAAAATTACCGAACGTGCGCCAAAAAGGAAGCTATTTTAATTTGATTTAAGTTACATATTCGAGCTTATAACAGATCTTTTTACTTTGTAAATTTTCGAGTTTTATCAAAAAATAGTTGAACTTTGTATACCCAACATAAAAAATATTATATTTCTGTACTTACATCCAGCAGTCACGACAGGAAGAGCTCCAGTTGTTGGTACACTACTGTTTCCAGCCGAATTCAATACGACTCCAACACCGACTCCAACTGCTTGACCCCATTGGGGTCCTGTAGAGGCGCCTACGGATGTCCCACTAGCCGCTACTGCAACAGCAGATGCAGCGGTATTGGATGACTGACCCGTCCATACACTTGTACTGTCGGCACCATCATCATCCTCTCCCCAAGTGCCACCTAAATTGGAGGAAGGCGTATGACCCCAAGACGGTTTTGGCACTTGTTGGGCAGGGGGCTGGCCACCATTTCGTAAATTCGATTCCCACAAATCAGTGCCGTTGTTAATGTTAGGTTTCCACATTAGCGGCCCCGTTGGATCCTTATTAGCCGGCTCCGGAGAGCTAGGCACTTCCCAATTGGTATCTTGATTAACATGCTGACATCCCCAGCCATCCTGAGAGAAAAGCGCCTCGCGCATTGTGGTCAACTGTTTTAACTGATGTTTGGCTGGATTAACGCGTGTCACATTCCTATTTTCAGGACTAACTATGCCTGTATTAATTTTATCACCACTGCCATGGTTATTAAGTAAACTGTTATGGCTGTAGGTAATAATCTTGTGTTCAATAATTACACTCTCTTTTCTACTTTGAAGATTTAACTTTTAATTTATTTTTTTGTTTTCCCAAGAATTGGTTAGGTGTTTATTGTATTGCCTGTGAAAAATTATGAAATGAAAAAGGACACTATTAATTTTTAGTTAAAAAAAAGTATATGGAAAAATTATATCTATATACATACATTTATAATATATTATATATAATAAAATTAATAACTAATAATATAGATAGTAGATCTAGAGAGAGATAGAGCTAGAGGAGATATATAATCTATAAGTATCGCTCGCTAGATCATATTATCTATGATAATAAGGTATATATTCATACTCGATCCGATATAGATACTAGCATATCCTTATTAGGATATATAGATATATATATCTGATATCTATAATAATACTATATATATATCTATATTATAATATATAATAATAAGTATATATATATTATGCTTGACAACTCTGGTTATAGTCATTGACGCAATCACCCTATTTAACTCTGTACTTTTGTTCACTCATACACTTACAGATACACAAAAAAAAGCTCATACGCACATAGAATCAACAAATATGTTACTATAGCACATATAGATTTTCATACTCATCAACGTAATTCATTAACATCCACTTAATGGCAAGTTTCCATACAATTATGATGCATCTTACTTCTTAATGGATTAAGGTATTTTCGTAATCATCAGCATATTTTTATTAAATTCTTCAGAACACTATATTTACTCGAAATTTATTTCATTTCAATTTTTTTATTTGAGGGCTGTATTGATTAATTTTTTTCTGCATATGTACTAAGATAGATACATTCATACATATACATAGATGCTTGTAAAGACCAAGCCACTTCGACGAATTTCATAAAGTATGTATGTAAGATTTTCGGAATATCTGCATGCGAAATTTAATATGGACTTCACAGAAACTAAACTTTCACGAAAATTATCATTTCACACTGAATGTTAAAGCTTAGCATAACTCCACTCTCAAATAAAATTATAAACTCAACTACTACAAAAATAAATTTACTTTTTCGGAGAGAAAATTATCAAACCACACTTCCAATGGGACGGTACAATTTACTACTGTATAAATGGCTGCTCGCGCAACGTTGCCACCTAGCAGGTTTTCATAAGACGAACTCAATGCGTGTTAAAGTAGTACATTTTAAGCTCCTTAATAAATATAAAACAATATACTTCATAATTCTGAACTAAATTAATGCAACAAAAATTTTACGTTATTTTATAAATTGACTTACATAAAAAAAATTAAAACGTGGCAACTCTTCATACAACTAAAACTGTTTCTTTCTAACTTACGAAGGTGAAAGAGACACACAATGTACATTTTATGTATATACATGTGTTCAAATTAAATTAGTAAAAGTCAATCCATTATGCACATTTCAAAGTGTTTTTCGCTTGCAACTAAAGCTATTGCTTTGCTAGATTCTCCAGGTTATATAAATATCCTATTTTTATTTCTAAGTTTAATATGGATACTCTTTTTTTACCAGATTAACAGCTCACTTGTACAGATACTTTGCTCTCGCTCACTCTTTTTTTGCAAATGTGTGTGACCGTTAGTACGGTGTGGAAAAATACTAAAATAGGGTACGTAAGCTAGAAAAACTGCGCAAAGCCAAAAATAAAGGAACGCAACGTATCGATGAGTAACGTTGGCATAACGAATACGTAAAAAATTTAACGGGTAATAAATGAATACATGTTAATTCGAACGCGTTCAACAAAACTGAAAAGCTCTCTTCAATCTAATTCTTAAATATTCATTCATATTCAATAAAATAAGGCCCAGAAGCATTAATTTTTAATAAAACTATTAAATAAATAATAAAATTATTTTTCAAAATAATATTAATTAAAAGGGATCGTTGGCGAATGTTCTTCACAGATTGGAAGAAAAATGTAATAGGCTAGATAATATTAAGTACTTACGTTTTATTTTGTATTTTAATGCAAGGCAGATAACATTTTGCCATGAAATAAAGAATTTGGTTCCCAATCCGATATATACATAGGAGTGTGTGGGATGTTTGTATTACATTAGTAGATGTGCAAGAAAGCAACTCTAGACGAGAACTTTTCTGAGAGCAA
>JABVZX010000088.1:231061-241679 GCA_020883565.1 Drosophila pachea
CAAAAATTAATAATGGAACTTGTAGTAAGAACTGCGAATAGATAAGAAAATATAAAAAGGGAATTTAAAACGGCAAGAGTTAGTTTTAATTGCGTACATGATTAATTTTCTTGGTTAACAGTGTCTAGAACACTTTAATGACCTTGGAAAAACAGGCAATATAACATTATACATCGTGATAGACCAAAAATAATGTTATCAGACCTCAGCTATTGAATTATTTTAAATTACCTTCGTTACTCGCGTAATCCATTGGTAATGGCAGATGGTTCGTAGACTTTTTATCAAGTTCATCTTGATGTTTAGACCTCATAAAGTAGACTGATGCTACTATAAAAATCACCAGGAACGATACACCTGTTACAATCGCTCCAGCAATAAACCTAATATGCATCGAATCTTCATATACTTTAATTGAAGTTTAAGGAAAACAGGAATATACCAATTAGATTACTGCACTCTGGGAAAATTGTTCAAATATTACCTGAATTAACAGATTGATGTGTTTGCACATAGATCATATTGCTGTACGATCCAAAACCATTAACTGTTTTACACCGCACTTGAAATCCATATTCTGTATTTTCCAGTAGATTTTCAATACGGGCTTTTGTCTCTTTCGTGGTTAAAGTTGTTTTGTTAATAGCATCCACTTCAGACTTCGGAAACCAGCGTACCTCATATAGCTCAACTGGATTATCACTTTGATTTGGCTTATCCCAAACTATATTTACGTCATTGCTAGTTACAGTTACTACTCTTAAATTGAATACAGTTGAAAGCATTGTGGACTCCGTTGTAAATACAATTTCAGCAAAATTTGTTTTTATTTCGTTGAGGTCGACTTGATAAATGTGCATATTCGAAAAACTTGTAGTATTGCTCTGTTGGTTTTCGTTGTTAGAATATGTTTCATTGCCGTAAAGCCCACCTTCTACTGCATAGGAAATGCTATTTGTTGCATGAATTTGTACTGTATACGTGGTGACAGGCTCCAAATTGGTAAGAGTTATTTTTGTCTCATTAAACGTATCGGTTGATGGATTAAACATTACATTTGAATTGCAAATACTACAAGTGACTTTGTATATGACGTCTGTGTGATATTTTTCTGATAGAAGAAAATCGTCTTTTATGGGTGGTGCCCATGATATTATTGCGCTTGTTTGGTCTACAAATAAGAGAGTCAAGTTTGTTGGAGCACCTGGTGGTTTATAACAAGGCATATGCCGTCCGTCGGCAGGATGCCTATAGAATCCCGGTAAACATTTACACATTGGCGAACCTGTTCTTGAGCTATTTGAATTGGGGGGACAAGGAACACATTTTCGTACTTCATTCGATCGAAATGTACCTGCAGGGCACTCTGAAAATTAACAGTTTTAAATTAAGTGTATTGATTGTATAAAGATTAATTAGTTACCGGAGCAAGTGTTATTTAGATCATTTGGCTCAAACCCAACTTTGCAGCGACATCCGCCACTCAGAATTGTCCATTTTC
Source organism: Drosophila pachea (assembly GCA_020883565.1). Classification (NCBI taxonomy): domain Eukaryota; kingdom Metazoa; phylum Arthropoda; class Insecta; order Diptera; family Drosophilidae; genus Drosophila; species Drosophila pachea. The sequence continues at coordinate 232,563 of JABVZX010000088.1, forward strand.
CGTCACCCTTGCACAGATAAGTTGGAGGTTCATACGGTTCCGCATTCTCAACACAAGTTCCATTTTGTTTCTCAATGATTGTTATTTCTCTACCAGTGGGCGTTTCATTAAAGTGGGCAAAATTCTCAGTGACAGCCGGACACGTAATATAATATACTTTTACTGCCAGAACGCTAATACATGCTCCTTGATCTCGAAAAGCAAAATAAACACCCTTTTTGCTCACGGCTATACTTTTAACTTCGGTATTTATATCAACATCTGAGTTTTGATTAAACCGTCCTTCACCAGCTGCAATTCTAGCAATGAGTTTGTAGCTATCCGTTTGCCAAGGTGGTGGTTCACGTGTTGCTGCATCAAACTCATAGAACAATAAACTGAAAGTTTCCTTACAGGACAAGGCATTTCCTATATGATATGATTGTTTATTAATAGTCTTTGTTCTTGTATAAAATTTATGGTAATATGTTTACCTGGAAACAGAGAACAGTCTCGAATCGTAAATTGTATTTCTATATACAACCGATTTGCCGGGCCACGGTCAATAAATGGAGACCAGAGCCAATTATTAACATTGTGATAGGCAACATCACAGACGACGTAACTACGCCAATTAATGCCTTTTACAAAATCTGTAAATGATTCCTCTACCCACTGCATTAGATTTATAGTAGGTGGGGAAATTTATAATTAGTAGTGGCGTTATTTAATATCGAAAGAAAGAAAATATACTCCTTGGCAGTATAAATAAATTGTATTTTATATGAATTTTTTTTTAATACATACACCTGGAGTTTGAGCTTGAGGTCCGTATGGATATCTCGTCCATTCCAGAGTAGCTTCCCTAGTAGTGTCCAATAATACCACTATAACGGAAGCTTAAAATATATATATGTACAAAGAAAATAATTGGTGACATACCTTGATCGGCATTTACAAATGTCGTGTTATACGAGATCGCAATTATTAAAAACAATTGTAAAATCGGCAATCTATTCGACTGTCGATGATCTTTAACTTGAAAATTTTTTGTTACTGATATAAATATTTCATTACATTTAATATTTTTTGGTGGTAAGTCAATATTATGACTTTCCAGTTGTATTTGTTTTATGCGGAAAGTACAGTGCATTGCCTGCATTTCTTATTTTTGGAGTGCTCTTGATGTTGGTCAAATAAGTATTCGTCAATGCGAAGATCAAGATACTGGCCTCAAGGGTATCAAATTAGAAAACTCGGATAGTCTGCCTTTGATGGGATAATCCTAATAAAAACATCTTCAATCTATACGATATTAAACTGTAAATAAAAAATATGTTTTATTCTAACAAAATTATTTTTGAAAATAAATTATTAAATGTGCAAATGCATAAGAATTTAAAAACATTTTAACTATTTACTTTAATAATTTTGTGTTATTATTTCAAAAAATTTATTTTTGATTTAGTCGTATAATCACTGTATTTGAACTGTGTATCTGTATGAATATGTATAAATAATATCAATTTTACATTTTATTACCACTGACAATTTGTATCTTAAGTTGTCATTCCAATAATTACATTTCCTTGGAACTCTTCCATTCCATTCTTACATATTCCTCAATTTAAATTGTAAATGTAAGTCATATTTTTTAGATGGATGTACACATATAAAACTGCAGAAGAACGCACACATACTTATGGACATAATAATATTCAATCAGCAGTTCTTGCCAAAGTGGGTTCATACACTTTAGAATGTGCAAAACGATATTTTTATCCCTTTTTATTTTAATAATTTACATTATTTAGCCACAGATTTCCGCTTTAATTTATAATAGATAATCACTGAAATTGCACTCACGATGTGTAAATTTGTCGCATTTATGTATAAGTAAATAAATACATACATATATGTGGTGTGTATATCTGAGCAATTACTTCTCAGTTCATTTGAGATTTTGTTGCACTCTTTATTGGAACAGAGAGATAACAAATAATAGGTTAAACAAAATAAAAATTTGTTTTGACCACCGGATTATTTTTATTTTTAAATATATGTATGTTAATATTTACTTCTAAATTCCCACAAAAGTGACAGTGTTGCCACAAGTAGATATCAGCATTTGTGATGAAAGTGTTTCTAAATCGTTTAACAGTAAAAAGCACGTTGCTATGAGACTCGCTCGTAGATATTTAATCAACAAAATATTGTATATCAAATAAAAGTGTTGTCAACAACAATATATATATTTATTTATTAAGTTTTACTCACATTTCAGCTTATTCAAGAATATTTAAAATGATTTAAACATTTTTTAAATGTACCTAATTTTTGCCATACCTAGCAACTATCGTTAGTTGTAATACATTTAACCAAACGCACAAGCATCAGTTAGCGCTAAGATAGCGCTGTGGAAATAAATTATTAAAATTAATTTAAATTAATTATTTAAATATTAATATGAATAAAAAAGTAGTTATACATAAGATTCCACTATTCCGAGTTATTTTCGATTAAGCCGATTACGGTTTGTTAGAACTTTCAATGCTAGTGTGACCAAGTATTGATTTGTCGAATATGCACGAAGAGAGCTGCGCGGACTTGAAAAATCAATATAATTCACATCATATTTTATTTGCAAAAAGTAAAGTTCGTTTGTATATGAATATCGAAATCAGATTCCTTATTGAACTAATGAAAACACTATAAATTTAAATTGTGAACTTAAATTAAAAGCTTTGGTGCCGATTTGTGTAAGTCTACGGATCCCCAAATAAATATTTTTTAAATCGTAGGCTTTAATCTCCATCGTATATGGTAATATAATACATATGTTTTAAGTGCCTACCTATGTATTTAATTATTATTTTATTTCCACCGACAAGAGATTCGTATTGTAAGCATGTTTAGATATACATACTCATAGTAATTTACGTACGCATTCACCTGTATTTACATATGTATGTACATACCTATATTTATTGTCAGTTAGTTGGATAATGTATAGTTTTAACATTGATACAACGTAATTGTAATAGATTGGCCCCAATATTTTATCAATGCTTGTTTAATCGCTCAAACATTAATATCAGTTTACTAAATTAATGATGTGGTAAAATCTAATGGGTTCAATTTAAATTCTTGTGAATATGCGTTTATGCGTTCTCCACTCGCTACACAATTAATTTAAATTATGTCCTCATTATGGGAGTACCTAAAATAATTATACAATACTAATCTATTAATGCACACATATAAATGATATGTAAATATCCTTGAAATATTTACTCTAGGTAACTTAAAAATTTTAACTTAAACCACACGTTGGCTTAAACCACAGCAAGCCATTATTGGCAATTAACTTCTGCACGTAAAGATTTTACAAACACTCAAACGCTCTTCTTTCATATTTGTATTTATTTATATAGGGTATTTTATTAGCATTTGAAAAATATTTATAGTACATCTGGTGTATCTCCGACTGACACTCGCAGTATATTGGGGTCGTTAAGGTATAAACAAAGTCGAAAACGAACAATGCATAAAAGGCATTATTGAATCCAAGTCGATAAGGAATATTTCAATGTTCTACAAACGGATTTTCGATAAATATGATTAATTTGAAGTGATTTTTTGGCTTTGGAATCATTCCACTAAAAAAATTAATCTATTGAGGAACAATACATAGAGAAGCACCATGTATGGGTCAAAGATAATGAAAAAATATGGGGGCTAATCAGCGTCGAAATAACCTTTGCTTCTATGAAATAACTGCATGATTATTTACTGTGTGTACAAATTATCAAGTTAGTTAAGTGAGTTTGACAAGGTTGAATTAGTTACGACCAAATAAATTATTTTAAAAATATTCTGTAAATATTGGCTTTACTTTTGTGAAGAACGATTAACGATTTTGTGCTTTCGCCATAATCAACGAAAGATACAAAAATATATGTGAACATTATAATTAGCCAAATAATATAAGTATTTTTTCTTTCATAAGAAACATTTTAAAGCATATTCCTGTTTTGGAAACAAAATAGTTAGTACTAAGTTTTCATAAATTTTGTATTATTAATATAATCTAATTATAATATAAAATTGAAAACGTTAACAAATTCACGAATACTTAAATGTTAATTTTTTATATTTTTGTGACTAAAGATTTCTTTTGAAGAATTGCTGACGTTGAATAGTAAGTATTATTATTTTTTTACAAATAAGTGGACATTTTTTTTATTAACAATCTATAAAGGTTATGCCATTGTTCGGCAAAAAGGATTCTGGCAAAAAGCCCAAATCAAAAGAATCAAAGGAGTTAAGCAAGCAAGTGTCAATTGAAGAAAAGTATAATCTACATGGGCTATTGGGGACGTGAGTAGAAGTAATTTATATTATATTTAGCAACGTCTTACTTTGCATTTGTTTAAAAGGGGCGCTTTTTCGGAAGTGCGCCTGGCTGAAAGTAAGGATGCACCAGGCGACCATTTCGCAGTCAAAATAATTGATAAAAAAGCTCTAAAAGGAAAAGAGGAATCGTTGGAAAATGAAATACGTGTCTTGAGAAGGTGAGCTATATCTTAATAAAAACATAAACCCTAAGTCGAATGTTCCACTTATCTGTTGAGAAATAATTATTAAGTCTTTCCTGCTCCATTTTATTCAAATAAAAGTCGTATATTCGATTCGTCGATTAGGATAAAGATATTTTTTTCTTTATCATCAGACTACTTTTACTGAATTTAAAGCCAAATAATATAACTTTAAATTTGTGAATAAAACTATAAAGCCGACGGCTTCTGCAAATTTTAAAATAAGATTTTAAATATAATTATTTTAAATCAATTTCATTCCATTTTGTTTTTTAGCGTGTCATTTCAAGGAAAGGCAGTGAAGAAATACATAAACTCAGAAATTTAACTTTCTTAATCTAACATTTTCAACAACAAGCAAATGCGTCCGCGTTTCAGTAAAAGATTGGGTTCGACTAGATATCGGGATAGAAAACAGACGTTTCTGTGAAATGCCAATGTTCTCTGTGATATTTCTATTTCATTATTTAATACTTTTATTGTATTGCGCAAATTCTAGAGATGAGTCTTAGGAAGATATATTTGGTCACAAGCAAAGTGTAGTTGAATAAAGACCACAGACTTCAAACTAATTTTTTTGAATCTTACCATTTTTTCTTGTCATATAAATATTGTGTTTATCGTTTTGATTGCATGTGTGGTATGATTCCTCGTACTGCCCTGAACTTTTAAAATGGAACGTTATGAGTTATGATAATGCGTAACTTATTAATCGTACAAACGGCACTAAACCTTACTGCACTTCTGAGCGATCGTTTACAAATTCCGTATTTGCATATTTGTAAAAAAACGGGGTTTCTTTAATTTCGTGTTTTGATTTCTTTATTTAAATTTTGATATTTTCTTCGTTTAATCTGCTTTCTCTCTATGTAGGTTTAGTGCAAATCATTTCGATGGCAACTGTCCAAATGGAACGCGGTGAGTTGTGATCCCGAATATTATGACGCGTGGGAGTCAAGTGGCATTTAAGTATAAAATGAATTGCTACTCTAGAGCAATGAGTAATTTATCCAATTATTTTTGGGGCAAGTTACTCCAATTATATATGCAACAGAATTAGGGTCCGCTAAACTTATGATAATCCCTTTTAGATTTAATGATTAATTAATATTTATGTATTTTGGTAACTGAAAGACTACGATTGAACTTTTTCTTGATTAATTCCTTGTTCTCTATTTACAGACTCACACACCCAAATATCGTGCAACTTTTGGAAACATACGAAGATAAAGCAAAGGTGTATCTGGTGATGGAATTGTATGTTTCAACATTGTCAATTATATTTGTATTATTATCTAAATTATTTCAATGTAGAGTGACAGGTGGAGAATTGTTCGATCGTATTGTAGAGAAAGGATCGTATACTGAGAAGGATGCATCCCATTTAATCAGACAAATATTAGAAGCTGTGGACTATATGCATGAGCAAGGCGTTGTACATAGGGATCTGAAGGTAACTACATTTTTCCAATCATAAGGAAATAATAAGTTTTTTACAATATTTTTTAAAAATAGCCCGAGAACTTACTCTACTATAGCCCGGACGCTGACAGTAAAATAATGATCAGCGATTTTGGATTATCAAAAATGGAGGACTCTGGTATTATGGCCACTGCATGCGGAACTCCAGGATATGTAGCTCCAGAAGTGCTGGCGCAGAAGCCGTATGGAAAGGCCGTTGATGTGTGGAGCATAGGTGTCATATCCTATATACTGCTTTGTGGGTATCCTCCATTTTACGACGAAAACGACGCTAATTTATTCGCACAAATACTTAAGGGTACGTTTTATTACAAAACATTTTGAACAGGATATTGGTTATATAATATCAAGATTATTTTATGAGATATTACAGTGCGTTTGCTTCACCACAAGTAAATAATATGTAGAAAATTTTACATTTTTCTTAGGAGAATTTGAATTTGATTCCCCATATTGGGACGAAATAAGTGATTCCGCAAAACACTTCATCAAAAATTTAATGTGTGTCACTGTTGAAAAACGATATACTTGTAAGCAAGCATTGGGACATCCCTGGTAAGTAATTGATTAATATGTTAATATTGTTAATTAAATTAATTTTTATAGGATTTCCGGAAACGAAGCAAGCAGCAAGAATATTCATGGAACTGTTTCGGAGCAGTTAAAGAAAAATTTTGCTAAAAGTCGATGGAAGGTGAATTTTTTTGCTAATACATATTTATTATAATGCAAATTATGTATTATTTTTCTAATCCGACAGCAAGCTTATTACGCTGCGACAGTAATACGACAAATGCAGCGAATGGCACTCAGTAGCAATAGCAACGCTCCGACAGATAAAAGTTCTAATCTTAATACTTCTACTGATAATGGCCATAGTAGCTCCTGTGTTAAAGTTGAAACACACGAGACTGCAATTAATAAACCTGTCGCCGCTCTTAACTCAACCTCGAGCTCTTTGTCATTAAATGATTCACAACCTTTAAGTACGCATAACGATACGAACCACCAAAGAATCTCGACACATTGTAGCTTCAGCGGCCAAGCTAACTAAGCTTATCGATACAAAGCTAAATATAAAATTAACCGAATAAAAAATATTTGAGGAACTTGTTAAAAGGACATGCAACATTTTTATACTTTCGTTTATCTACAAAACGAGACGCAAAAGCGTCACGTCCATCATAATTTAATAGTTTTAAAACAATCAATTTGGAGCTTTGCACAATTATATAAATTATATATTATTATTGTTATATTTATCCAGATAATTTTGGAAATAAGTTTTCGGAAGGTATATGCGAAAAATATATAAATTTAGAAACATTAATTTTTTCTAAAGCTGTGTAACATACTTGAGCACAATTTCGAAAAGTTTTCTAAAATTTGTAAGCTGTCAATGAAATACTTAATGGTGACAATTTAATTAAATTAAAATTTGAAATATGATTTCAATTTGAATTAAAATCTAAACTATGTACGTTTTTAATGCTGCTGGGAGGTCTTAAATATTTTCATATTCAAAATTTTAAATTGTTTTCTAGTTTAAAAAATTGTTTATTTCAAATTAAATTGGTAAGTACAAACCTGTATACTAACAACTCCTGAGGTGATAAAATAAATTGATTATTGAGCTAAATAATCCTCTTAAAAATATTATCAGTATTTTCGATCATCAGGGTTTTGTTAACTAATAATTCAAATTATATTTGAATATTATTAAAAAATATATTTTGGTCACAGTGCATATTGTTCAATATTTTTATTTAAGAATAGCGATTAAAAAACATAGTTTAAAAAATTGGAGTGAAATATTTTTATTAAAAAAGTATTACACATTTCCATAATAGATGATTTTCGTTTGCAATTATTATTTCTTTTTGTTTCGTTTTTTCTTTCTTTCTGATCCACTTACTTTTTTTTTGGTAACACAAACACGGCAAAACCAATCCTCATTATCATTTGGAGCAACCGATATCCCCACACATATCCTAAACAATGGAACGATCTGGTGTATTTAAGTTTAACGAGATTATTGAATCAACTTACCAATGGTACCATGCATCACAGCCATCACACCCAATCATTGCTGAACCATCGTCAACTTTTCCACATGCAGGGCAAATCCAAATGCGGTATCCGTCAGCATCAACATAAGATGAAGGTCGATTTATTTCCGCGAGTTCTTCTTCAGTGTTTCTTTGTGATACAGTTGCCACATCAATCGGCAAAGATATACTGGTAGATAGTGCTTCGGGTTTTAAGATCTCCTTTGATGGATGTACTAGTTGCTGTGGTAATAAAACAGAGCTTGCCGATATTGTTGATGTAGAAGCATTTGACGCCCAACTTGTTGATGTTGGGAACTGTGTGCTCAACATCGGTGTTATGATTGGATTGGCATGTGGTTTATTAAGCAAAGATGATGAAGGAGAAGTCGTCGGCTGCGTATCGCCTATATAAAGATAAGTACTAATTAAGTATAAAGTATTTCCATGAAAAAATTCATGTGCCTACATTGTTTTGGCTTTGGGGGTCTTGTAACAAGTGGTGAAAATCGTGCTAATTCTGGAGAATGACCTCTTTTTGTCAAGCTGGAGTTTTGACTCTTTATATCAGTCAGTGATGCATCATGATCACATTCCAACGATGATTGAATGGGAGTAGATCTTCCACTGAGCTTAAGAGTTAGTTTCGGTACCTGGTTGGGTGAGAGATCTGTCTTTGGTGATACTACTTGGTGTATATTTTCGGACACTGTAGGTGGTAAAGCATCGTCCATTGAAAAGCCAATGGGTCCTGAAAAATTGTTTTTTGTTTGGAGAACCTCGGTTTCTGAGGTGTCTTTGCCTATTTGTAAATTGTCCGGAATCACCTGAAAATAAATATGATGACCTTGTAGCTAAATAAATTTGGCATTTACATTCTGGAACAAATAGTAGAGTAAAAAATTTTGATGGAGATTAGAGCTTGTAAAATAACAAGTGAGAAAATGCTAAGAGATACCCTGAACCCTTCGGAAATCAGTGCATGCACAGCAAGCACCATCAGCACACAC
>JABVZX010000088.1:358352-368397 GCA_020883565.1 Drosophila pachea
CGAGCAATGGAACCTCAGGATCAGCCTCTGATCCGGGAGTAGTTATACCCTGCAGCACAGCTGGTGGCTTGAGACAAAATTTAAGCAGTACTAATGCTAATTCGCCATTGAACGCCAATTCGAGTAATGAAAGCGATCAGTTGAGTGCAAACAGTAATAGCAGTAGCAATCTATCTCAGATGGTGACCTCTGAAGGTGATATACAGCAAGACGACCTATTAAAGAACAAGAAGAACAGCATCAAAGAAGAAGATAGTGGTAATATTATATTATAATATATAATAATATTATTAATATATTAATTATGCTTCTTTAAGGCTTGTCCCTTCCCTTTCTGATTATTTACCCGTTTTTATATTTACTTCTAAAATTTTTATTTTCATTATATAAATTTTAATTGATTTTTTAACTCAAGCTTTATATATTAACTCTATGAAGTCAAACTATAACCTTTTTTAAATAATAATCATTCATCAATAAGTATGAATGTTGTATTAAATACATTTACACTTTACCTGTCCTACCTATTTAAAGCAATAGTATAAATAAAACTAATGAGTAGTTTAAAACTAGACTGCTTCAAATATTTATATCTGCTTTAAATTTTTGACAGTCAAGTCGAAATTTGTGTCGAATCATACAAATACGTCGGGAAACTCGACTATGGAGAAAGGCAATCAAAACAACAGCGGTACAGCTGGGAGCGGCAATAAAATGGGCCCTGTTGGAAATGCTGCAACCGCAGCTACGGTCAAGGAGGAGCCATCTGATCTGTTAGGTAGCTTGGTGAATATGAAGAAAGAGGACAATTTTTCACCCAGTATGTCGCCAGTGGGATTTGGATCGATTGGAGCTATTGGTGGTCCTTCTGGAAGTAGTGCAGCGGATCGATCAGCAACGCCTGGTAATCGTAACACTTATGATATAGAATTCAATAATACATGACCGAATTTTATGTTCCTAGTCAAAATGGAGCTGGGTTCAAATATCACCGAAAAGTCGACGACGGTTCTTGGACTAAACAGCAATGACGATATCGTTGGATGCAATGCGCTAGTCAGTGCGCTAGATACCGAACGAATAAGTGAAATAACCTCGTCCAATTCAAATGTCACTGGTGGACCAATTAGTCAACCAAGTGGTAACGCTTCTGCATCTGCACCTGGTCAAGGAGTATCTCTCGGGATCGGTATTAACGTTGCGTGTGGTGGCATAGGCGGCAATACATCAAATTTTCTGGGAAGTAACAGTGCAAATGCTTTAGGCAATTGCTTGGACTATATGCAGCAGCAAAACCACATATTTGTTTTTTCAACGCAATTGGCCAATAATGGAGCTGAATCGGTATTAAGCGGGCAGTTTCAGACGATAATTGCTTACCACTGTACCCAGCCCGCGACAAAAACTTTCCTTGAAGACTTTTTTATGAAAAATCCAATGAAAATGAATAAGCTGCAACGACAGAGTTCTCTTGGTATAGGCAACGTTTCCGCAATGTCCGGGCAAGGTGGTCAGCCTTGGCTTAACTCAAATTCCAATACCACTAACAATAGCAATCTGAATGCTAATCCTAATCCCAACTTAACAAAAATGTTGCAACCGCAGCAGAAAGCAGGCATGACAGGGACACTTAAGTCGCAATTCAACAACCAGACCGAAAATAATAGCAACAAGCGAAGTACATTCGCCGATCCTGTCAACGAGACGATCGTAAATGAAAGCGATTTAATGTGCTGGGAAACGGGAAATACAAGTCGAAATAACTTGGAGGCCAGTCAAGGCGCTTCGGCCGATTCGCAAGCGTTAAAGCTATTGGAAGGTGTTGACAGTGTTCTCGGCAAATGTAATAGTGATTTAAGCACTGATAGCAACATAATATCATTGCAGGGTGTCAAAGTTCCAGATGAAAACCTGACACCTCAGCAGCGCCAGCATCGGGAGGAGCAGCTCGCAAAAATAAAGAAAATGAATCAATTCTTATTTCCTGAGAATGACAACGGATCCAGTCAGGTGAACAGCAAAATATCGAGCGACACATCAATTGGTAATATTATGATGAGCATGCCTGGAGCAACAAATGCTCAAATGCGACAAATGCAAATGCAGATGCAGGCAGCACAGAAAACGGATCACATGTCAGCACAACTGAGCGAGGATGTACTTATGCCGATGCCGGTTCCGCTGACAGCTGATGGAATTGGTGAAATTGGAGCTACAATGTCGTGCAGTAGCGGACAAAAAAATAATTTGTCACAAGGGGCAGCGGCAGCTCCATCTGGTACTGGCGGAGGAGGAGGTGGAGGTATAAACGTAAATTTGAATGTCGGAATGCAATGTTCAAATAGTTCAAATTTAATGGCTAATTCTCCTGAAATTATGGGTGGCTTCGGCAATACGAATTGCATTATGAGTGGTCTGGGCTCTGGAGAGAAAAGTGGAATCGGCAATCAAGAAGGCATGTCAGTGCCGCAAGGAGGTATGACGTCAATGGAGTGGACTAAGTTGCAACAGCAGTTTTTCGAAGAGCGCTTAAAGGTGGGCAAAACGGCTTGCCGGCCGTCTGGAATTCCAGGTCCGAGTATTGCACTTGGTGCAGGTACTGGCCTCGGACCAAGTCCAGGCCCTGGACCAACACCAGGTGTCCAACAGACACCTATTAATACGTCAACTAGTGGCAATCCTGGCAGCTCTATTGTCAGCACACCAAATTCAGTAATGCGCAATAATAGTGTTCAAGGACCACCTCCGCCATACCATCCCACACAGCGTTCGGCATCAGTGCCAATCGCAACACAATCTCCAAATCCGTCAAGTCCCAATAATCTCTCCCTGCCGTCACCTCGCACATCTGGAGCTCTTGGATTGCCATCAAATTCACCGAACATAGAGCTGCCGACAACAAACTCATCTGCGAGCGTATCCGCAACAGGGAGCATAAGTGCTATAGCACAACCCAAGAACTGTTTTCAAAATGATGCTGGATCACCTTCAAGTCGACACCGTGCTATCGGTAATCCGCCAAATGTGATGAGCCATCATCTGAATAGTAATCCTAGCACTCCGCTCGCACATCTCTCGCCTAAGGAACTTGAATCGTACAGCTCTGCGTCAAGTGGTGGTAATAACTTAAAATATACTGTCTTCCTTTAATTCATACTCTGTTCCCAAATAGAACAACAGTATTTAACTGAACTTTGTTTCGTTAATTTACTGTAGATTAAATAGAGGAAGTAAAAACCTTAAACTCTTGAGAATTATACGTAGTAACTTGGTAGTTATGCCGAGAATGCCCTAAAATAGCGGTAAATTGGGAACAAACCCCGTTTTACTATAAAGGATTACTGCCATTATTTGTACTCAGTTTAATAGTGCTATGGGAACAGAGTACCTCGCGGCATATATATAACTATATATATACATGTATATCAATATATATCATTATCAGTGATAAATCGAAATTAAATTACATATATAAATAATATATATAATATAATATATATAATATATATATATATATATAATATATATATATATATTTTAATTATATGCGCTATGCTAATATTTAATACACATTTACTTGTTTTAGGAGATTTAAAAGCCACACGCCCAAGTCCGCAACGGCCTCGATCGCCTGGAAACAGTGCAAATTCAAATTCTGCAAACCACTTGATCGAGCCAAATAATTTAGATTCGCGGTTCCCTGCTTCCAGTCCCGGAGTTAACTTCAATACACATACACAAATACAAAATAATACAAACACTGCCATTAATTCATACAAAGGGCCCAATGGCTCCAATCCCATGGAGGTAAGTGCAAAGAAATATTTGGTAAATTGAAATTTCATAAATGAAAAATGTTTCGCTAAAACCAAAAGAAGATCTTAGATTATCATTAATTATTTACCACACAAATTTAGAGATGTATTTTTCATTGAACAGCGCTTGGAAAGCAAAATAATTTTCATATGCCCACATTTAAATCTTTTAAGCGTCAAAACTGTGGAGTTACTGGACCACTTGTGCAGTTTAACCGTCGTTCAGATAATATGCCGTTAAATCCAAACGGTAGCAATCGACCAACACAGAATAAAATGGCGCAGAACTTTGATCCTATTTCTTCGCTGGCTCAAATGTCCCAACAACTGACTAGCTGTGTATCTGGCGTGGGAAGCCCTGCCGGCGGGATGAATATGATGGGTCCTGGCCAAGTGGACATAAATATGGAGCATGGTGGCTTAGTTTCGAATTTGGATGCGACAGGAATGGATCACATGAGTCACGCACCCGGTGGAAACAATAGTTGTCATCCTATAAATCCGTTAATCAACTCGATGGGCCAGCGTATGTTAAATCCCAAAATGGCTGGAATAGGTCCCGGCTTTAGTCCTGGACCCAATGGTATGGTACGAGATGGAAATGGTCCAGTGCCTGGGCCAGGATTTCATGGTATATTGCCGCCGGGCGCGCGCATGATGGGCCGCATGCCTGTGAACTTTGGACCAAATTTTAATCCAAATATCCAAGTAAAGGCCAGCACACCAAATACAATACAATATATGCCTGTGAGGCCTCAAAGCAACAACAGCAACAATAATGGCAATAATAATGCAAATGTAAGAATGACACCCAGCTTAGAGTTCTTACAGCGCTATGCCAATCCACAGATTACCAACAATGTCGGAGGTCATGCAATCAATAATGAAGGTGGAGGGCCAATGATGATTGGCTCCGGAGGTATGAATATGAACTTGCCCAGTGATCAACAACAGGGTAAAATGGTTAATAATCACGGTGGCAACAACGGAATCGGTATGAATTTTTTCCAAAACTGTAATCAGCTTTCTGGACTGGACGATGAGGGTTCAGTGGTCGGCGTAGGTATGCCAGGCCACGATATATCAATTAATCAAGGTCCAATGATTCGAGGAATGCGACCACATGGAATGCGTCAACAAGGTGGTCTGGGTGTTCGAATGCAGGCGCCTGGCGGTAATATAATTAATAGGCATCAAGGCCAGTTTGCAAGTGGATCAGATGGCTTCGAGTGTAACGATCCGAGTGCAATGTTCAATAATAGCTCAGGAAACTGTAATAACTCATCAGCACTGTTTGTAGGCGCAACGCAGCCACAGCAACAGAGTCAAGCTAAGGCTCAACAACAGCACGCAAAAACTATGCCCGCGGGATTATGTACCACTCAAGGAGTGCCCAATGTGGGTATGCAGGGATCTTCGGGTGTACAGATACAGGGGCAAGGACAAGCACATCATCCTGGTCTAGGTGGACCCAATAGTGGTAATCTGATGTCAACTACTGGTAACAGTGGGGCCTCCGGCGGTGGAATTGGTGTTAATTTTGTTGGACCCTCATCGAATGATCTGAAATATGCGCAGCAATATCACAGCTTTCAACAACAACTGTATGCAACAAATACGAGAAGCCAACAACAGCAGCAGCAACAGCAAGGTGGTAGTAACATGATTCCTATGCCACAAAACTTGTCTCCAAATCCGGCATTTTTTGTAAACAAGTAAAGACGGTAATCCGACTGACCCTCTGGATAAAGTCTGCTGACTGTTCATTGATCGATACAAAAGCTAGTCTCCGCAATAAATGCATAAATATTATTTTGTTCAAGGATAAATTCGATAAGATGCAGGAAAAGAAAATTATTATTTTCTTTCTTCTCTCAGTCATTGGCAAACGGTTTGAAGGTTCAAATAGGAGTACAACAGAGTTGAGGGACACTCACATCACACAAAGCCCGCAATCGCTACATTATCGATCTGTAACCGAGCGTAAATTCGTTCGGGACCCATGTATACCAGCTCTGCAGCTCTAAATACTTAATGTACACTCTGTATTAAACACAATTAAGCAATTGTATGTAATATAAATATTAAATATAATACTTATACTCATGTTAAGCCAACTTTAGGATACCCGCATGTAAATTCTTCCATTAAACATGTGAAAAGAAATCAATCATTGACAATTTGTGCATCGAGAATGTAAATTGTAGTATGAAATGTGCAAAAAACTACTGGCAATTTTGCTCCTGTAGTAATAAAAAGTCAACCCTTCCGAACCTATTTTAGTCACGATTCTTCACGATCTTCATCAAGCATGTTACAACATTCTAATAAAATCGGCCAAAGTTTTGGAGGCTCCTAACACAAGAGAGTTGAGGGACAATCGCAACATTATCGATCTGTAACCGAACGTAAAGCCGCTCGGGACCTATGTTTATCCAGCTCTGCAGCTCCTGTAGTAATATAGGAGCAGTACCCTCTGTGTATTAAAGTATGTCGGCATATACCTTTGTTGCAGTAATTCCAGATGAACGATCGTGATGTCATTTACGCAAATTTGTTGCGGTTCATAAGCAAATTATTTGGGGACTCCTTTGGTTGTATTTTCCAAATACAATGTACGTTGCATATTGTGGACTTCGCGGTTCAAATAGGAAAAACGTAGCAGTGCGAGGGATAGGTTGAGAATCTTGCGGGACCGCAACTTAGTATGCTGTTTTAAAGTGACTAAAAGTAATTCCATACCAGCAGCGTAATTCTAAGCTGTAGCCTGGCAAACAATCTGTTTCTTCCACTTGTGGCATTCTAGTGTTGTACATATCGGAGACTTGAACACTAACTGGAATATCGAGATTTCATTATTAATCTGACACATTTTCAGGCATACCGCACGAGTGTTGAAAGTGTTCGACCAGACCATTCTATTATGTACCAAAAAATCGAAAAAATTGCAAATTTAAAATTCTGCAAAATAGTTTTTGAGGGTCGAATTTTATTTCTAAAAACTTACGTATATACAAAGAAAAACGCACTAACATATTTACATATAACATATTGATAATTATCAATAATGAATTTATTCGGAGTCTGTCCTTCATCCTTCACATCTTCGAGGTCGCTGACAACGTTCCATTCTGGGTTTTTCCTAGTAGTATTTTCTTTCCACAAAGTCTGTACTCTTCCACGTCTCATCGGATTGCTAGATCATGTCGATCCCGTTCACCCAGTAACGTTATTATCCTTTTAATCTTGCTGGTAATTAGGATGGGATGAGGTATCATTCGGCAATGACCAACAATGAGCGTATTTCAAAATTGCCGAAGTACAAAATGTTATACCTCAGATGCGTGTTGCATTATACTCAAGTAAATAACTATTCTGTAACAACGTCTCAACAAGTCAAAGTTTCAAACTTTTTTTTTCGAACCATTTATTTTTGTTAATAACTGCAGTAAATCGTGGACATTTATTTATTTAATTATTATGGAAAGAAATTGTTTATATTTAATATTCTCTTACCTAAACTTAAATCATTTCTGAAAAATTTTTCCGGTCCGCCGGCCATTGTTTTTTATTTGTATGTATAGATATAAATATACACAGTTCACCCTCACCCTAATTTCTTTACCGAGCAACGCAATGGCCGAGCTGAATGGAATCGAACTGGGAATGTTATTTGGACCTGTGCTCATGTCTCTGGCCTTGGTAGGGGCGTTGGAATGGTTTCGTTGCTTTTATTTACTGCCCTCACTGCCTGCCTCTTCCTCTGGTGGTGAGTGCTCGTGCTCTGTAAGAAACAAGATGGTTGGTTGGTCGAGTAAAGGACAAACGCATACAACCAACCCACACACAGATACACGCCCGTAAGCGCGCGCACTTACACAGACGCACAATTATGAGCACACACACTCTCAAATATAATTGTAAATCGTCCATTTCGCCAGCCACCCCCTTCTAACAATCGATGCTTAGCGAAGAGTTCCAAAGGGAAAAAAATACTAGCAAGAAAAACGAGACCATCGGTGAATTACTCACCCAATGGCGCCCCAAAATGTATCTTGGTGTACACAAATATTAAGAAAAATGGAAGTGAAATTAGAAAAAGTTGGTCTCACAAAGCAATTAAAATTCAAGTTGAATTGGCTTACTAAATTCTGTCTTTTATTTTGATCATTCAATGCTGCCCGAAGAAATTAATAATCGTATTCGATCTCACAATTATATGCATTACCATTATCAGGCAACCGACAATCCTATTAATATCATTTTTCGCTCTAAGTTCTAGAAGTTAGGTTACAATTTGTAATCCTTCGATTATTTTACCGAATAAAAGTGTAGGGCATTTCGTTTCAATAATTGAAATCTACTAAATCACAGTCGTAAACTTAATTTAGATTTGATCATACCAAACGATTTGAGGTAGATATTATTTATAACAAATTTGTGTATGATTTTGCGTTAATCAATTAACAGATCACATTTTTCACGCTTTTATTAAACTGACGTTTTTCCTGCCAGGGCTCTCGCGGATAAGCTCCGAATTTATGCTTTTACATATTCTCGGGGCCAGTGATGAAACTGAAATGAATCGCCGGGTAACATAACTGTGCGTGATTCGATGAGTCTGCTAACGGGCAATCCTCACATGTGTGCGTTCACTTTCACGTGCTCAATCACAGTAACATGTGTGCACATGAGCAAGAGAGCTCGCTCTTTTACTCTCAGTGGCTAAGTTGGATTGGGAGTGGAATGGGGATGGGGTTTTGAGGGGTTACTAGGGATTCGAATAGTCTTGAATGGGTAAGGTCGGACTATTCGACCGAGTACCCAGTGGGCAGCCGGCACGCAATTTTTGTTTGCATAAGGGATTCGGTCCGACCGGTTTGACCAGTTCTCTTGCGGCAGTTGGCAGATGGACCCGAGTTCTCTTCCTGATTACGGAGGCCCGCTAGTCCAAATGAATGCCTACAACTGACCTATTGAGGGCAGAAATAGGACAACTCTTCAGCCAACCCCTGCGAGCGAGCTTGAATCGTTAATGTATAATACAATATAGTAAAAGTAAACTAATTTGAATACTTGCCGCAACAACTTTGCAGCATCTGATGTCCTTCCGTTGTCCTGCTAGCTACCTTTCCCCAACCCCTAGCGTGGACTACGGCGATGACAGTTAATGTTGGCAACCGTGAGAAAACCCGTTTTAGCGCGCATTTGCTTGAGCCCATGCCTCTGCTCTACCCTCTCTGCGGAGTCCAGTGGGTCAGGAGTGGCCAGTGGTCCAGCGGCATCAACACAACAGCCCAAGCCAAGGACTTAAAGGACCTTCCCTTGCAACACAATCCGTTTAATTACCTATGTGGCCGTCTTCAAAGGGCTCGAATGCCTGAACGGCAGCTAATTTACATAAATCTGTGCCCGTCGCATATATAAATCGGAAGCAAGCACATATCACACCAGGCTTAGTCATACTGTACTATTTGGTGCCAGTTCATAAATGGCCGTCGGTCGAAACGCAGCTAAAGAATATTATCGGATATTGGATAATAATATGTGAAATATTATTTATTAAATTAAATCTATAAATGATAATCTGTTTTAGACAATTATCAAGAGCCCTTTGATTACTTACGGACTTTGCAGTCCGAATAGGTGTAGCCTTTCCATTAAGGAATACCGAAAAGCTGGTTTTCTTTTTGGGAAGTGAAAGTTTTGTTTTTTCTGCGCGACTGTACTCAGCTACACCATTACCATTGAACTCGTGTCCTATACCCCCACGTATACAGCTTGTTGGCTGCTCCCCGTTCCAGTAAACACCATCAATATCAGCGCCGGGCACTGCCATCGACCAGTCATTGTCCATTGCTTTGCCATTGCCATTGCCATCGCGTTCACCCTGGCTCCTGGGCCGGGTGATTTAAAAATTTAATGCCTCGCGGCTATTAATGGTAGAAAATGCTTGCGTAATAAAACAAAACGTCGGTGTAGGCGGTGGGCGGTGGCTGGAAGCTGAAAGTTGGTGGTGTAGAGTAGTAAGGTGAACTCAAGACCATCTGAAAGTCTTCCGACCGACGGACCGACGGACCGACCAACCAACCGACCAACCAACCGACCACCCAACCCTCTACGAAAAAATATAACGAACAAGAAGTGACAAAAGGGGGGAAGGAAAAAATCAAAAGAGAGAAATAAATATTGCGCGAGTTTGCAAAATAAGAAATTTTAAATTCAAATAT
>JABVZX010000088.1:560362-577676 GCA_020883565.1 Drosophila pachea
TCGAATGAAGATGAGGACAGCGAATCAGGAATGAGATGTGGTAAAATTTCCCTTGCAAAAAGATGTACAGTAAAGAATGAGACTGACTCGAAAGCGTGTTTAAACAAGTTTGTTGATCAGCAGCCAACGGAGAATCAGTACTTATATTCTAGCGATGAATCCATAACGGATGATGAGGATGACAATGGCGGTCCCGATGTTATTACCGATGATGACAATCATGGTGAGAAGGTGGATGAGAAGCCTAGCTTGCTAGATAATGAATTGCGCCTGGAGAATAATGGTATGCTGCCGTCTTTCAACTCCATCACCATCGTTGATCAATCCGATGATCCCAATATATGTTACAATAACAACAATAACTTAAGTGTCATCAACAATCATTACCGTCTGTTAACATCAGAAGTATTGAACAATGGCGAAAGTTATAGTCGAATCAATGAAGCTGCTGCGGTTGGATCGGAGTGTGCAAATATGGAATATAGAACTGGAATTCGTGTAGTTCCCGATGATGCTCCTAACGGGACTATTTGCAATCGAGTTCAGCAGTTTAAAGAATGGCACCAAGTCCTTCAGCTCCAGTCGTACAACAATGAACCATTGATAGTTTTGCCATATGTTGTGCTGGAATGAATCAGCATACTTATATAAGTACCCATCAATTGATATACGTGTGGATCATAGCTTGGATCATTTTAAAAAGTTTATTGTTATTATTTTGTTAAGTCTGTAGTAAAAGAGAGCGTATATATCTGTGTGATAGGAAGTTGTAATACTTATGTACCCCCAAATCAATTAAAGAACCCCATCATGAGTAACCCGAAAGTTGAATCGTGTTATAGGTAACTCTTTTATGAATTCGCTTGTCAACCAATTTAATTGCGAACCCCTATCAAATTGTACATTTTTAAAATTTTAAATTTGTACATATGCTTAAGGACATTGAGATATTCAATTAACATCAGCATGGATTTGCTGACATGAAGCAGAGTTTTTCGTTAATATAAGTGATTATCATAAAATATATATCGTTACGCCCTTTCATTAGTTGATATTTACACTCCTTTGCATATATAGGTTTTTATTATTATGGCATATGTACAATATGTGTCCGTGTAAAATAAAAAGATATTTATTAATATACACATGTACATACATGTGTGAGTGTCTAATTTCGTATCACAGTTCATATATGCCTTTGTATATGAAGTAGTAATAAATTGTACATGAAATGTAAATAAATTAGTCTTTCGCCGACCCTGCCTGCAGTTTCTCTCAGATGATACCTAGAAATGAGCGTGATGACGGCACTAGTCGGACGTTCTCCCGCAGAAAATGCTCCCCTCTATGTAATCAAATCAATTATTTTCCGGGGACTACTTTACAAAGGGGTCACAGTTGGGGTTACGGGGAGTTAATAGGGTTACGCGTTATATGTATTATTACGTGGCAATTTGAATAAAACACTTTTGTAATTTATTGCATTTCGTCGTTTATTAGAAATTCGATTTGAAAACTTTTTTATTTTTGTATTGTTTTTTTTTTTTTGTCAATGGTCACAAACATCAGATGCGTGCATGCAGTATATTGGGTAATGCGTAATGCTGGGACTCGCATTTGGCGACCAGCTGCGCGAGATACCTGCGCCTCTTCTGTGGCTTGTGTGGATTTGATGTGCAGTAGAGGATGCCAGCAGTCAGAGAAGAGGGCGGTCAATCGCAGTGGGCGTTGCTATTTGTGCTCAGCCGTTGCACGCATAAATATAAAAGATGGGGCGGCGAATGTACGGTGATGCAGGATATATACAACGATTGAATGCTAACAAGATTGTATTGCTTATTGTACATATTTCCGAGTGAGTGTGGCTCTGAGCTGGACTTCTAGTCTTACACCTAGATTGGCGCTTCTTACAGACCGGGCGTTCAAGTATAGTTGGCAATATTCGATCGATAGTGTTTATGGTACTTTAAATTTTAGGTAGGGCTCCTGCCCGTATACGACTCGTGATAATCATATGATGGCCAGGCACGATTTTGGTAATCTCCATTTGCTGTCTAATTGGTTGAAATACTTAGATTATTAACTATATTGGTTAACTATTTTCGTGAACAGTCTAATAGGCGTGTACTTTTTCGAGCGCTTAAGCATCGGCACTGAGCACGTTTACCGAAAAAGCACACAGGCTCTCGCCCTTCTTGGAGACCGCCTTGGCCTGGTATTGACCAACATCGTCTAATGTACATTTGTTCACCTCAAACTTGTAGCGATTGGTGTCCTTGGTGAAGGCGTATCTGGACCGAGCTTCATCGATCGGCTTACCATCCTTGAGCCAGGCAAGGTTCAGCAGATCGCCATCAACCTCGCATTCGAAGCTGGCCTTCTCTCCCTCGACGACAGACACGGAGACTGGGAACCTGACGAAGGTTGGCTGCTTGGGCTCGTCGCCGGGAACAATGACATTGATCGTGCAGGTGCTGAAAGACTCGCCGGCATCATTAAAAGCTTCACAAGTGTACGTTCCGCCGTCCTCTGGGAAGATTTCGGCTATCTGTAGGCGGTAGATATTAGCCTCGTTAGAGTATTGGAAGTCCTTGCTCGGCTTGATCTCCTTATTGTTGTGCAACCAAACAACGTCAAAGCGGTCGGCTCCAATGATACGGCATGCCAGAGTGACTGCATCTCCATCTTTCACAAACCGCGACTCAAGGTGACTGACTATCTTCGGTGGCTTATCACTGCCCGTAGGCTGTCGTTTGCTCGACTGTTTGTCCAGGGCTGCACACAAGAATGGAAATACGAATGTTAATTACTAATCGACTTTTCATTCATATTGATCAAATATTTTATAATGTACATATCTCGTAGTCGCACTTCGTTTATCAAGACAGTAGTAAGACCCTCTGATCTGGTTTACTCACGTTTAATGGTTAGCTTGCATTTGGTTTCGACAACACTGATCGAGTTTGTGGCCGTGCAGGAGAATACTCCTTCATCTTCGGGAAAAACTTCGTGGATGGTAAGAGTTGCGATTCCATTCTTGTATTTCAGATCCATGATTTCCGAGGAAGAAATCAATTTACCATTCTTCGCCCACGTAATCTGTGGCTCCGGATCACCCTTAACATGACAGCTCAGCTGTAGCTGCTCTCCATCGCGAATGGTGAGGTCATGGAGGGGTTTCGTGAACTCTGGCTTGCACATAAGCGAGTCATCGGGCGGAACTAAAAAGAGTCACGAATAGGTCAATTCATGGCAACACTTCGACGATGAGCCTTGGACCACGATTATTGCCACTTACGGATCAGTTCTTTGGTAGCGCTGCGAGATCTCGACGGGCTGCCTGGTGCCTGCAAACTACTGGACGCGTATTT
Source organism: Drosophila pachea (assembly GCA_020883565.1). Lineage (NCBI taxonomy): Eukaryota > Metazoa > Arthropoda > Insecta > Diptera > Drosophilidae > Drosophila > Drosophila pachea. The sequence goes on from JABVZX010000088.1 coordinate 563,734, forward strand.
CTTTTTGCCCGAAATGCTATTCTGTGTGGTAGATGAGGAACTTGTGTTCGTTGTCGTATTCCTTACAACCGACTGGAAGAGAGAGATGATGACTTGTACCAAAGAATTATATTGTGGTGGCACAGGCCCATTTATCTTACCCTGCTATCCGAGGTGGAGCTGCTGGAAATATTCGACGAGGTGAACTGGTGCGTTGTAACAATTGGTGGAGGAGCTGGCTTGATCGGCTGTTCAATGTATTTTCGATCTGCGTTGTGGGTAAATGAATAAGTTCATGGAATGAATCAACTGGGTAAATCTGACTGGGATACTTTGAGGCAATACTGTGTATATAAGGAGAGAGAGAAAGAGAGAGAAGTTCCTCTGGAACGATCTCTCAAAACAGGAAAACTTAACGATATGCATTTTATTTTGGGGAGAGTTCATCCACGAATAATAATATTGTATTGTGTGCTGGCGGGAAGGGTTGGTAGGTGGGGAAAGTTGGGATGATGGGGACGAGCGGAGCAAATAATTCGGAATGTTTGCATGCCAACGTTTTGTTCCATTTAGTAGAGGCTTAATAACTTGTGATTAACATAAGGAATTGAGTTAATATCTAAGTAATTCTAATGGTTTCACTCGATTTTATTCGACGGCTGTTGCTAGAGGAATATCTCCTTCAGGATATACATAAATACATACATAAATAATTATGAAAAATTAACGTTGTCGAAAACAAACAAATTGAATTACATACTCGAAATTATAGGTATGATGTGAAATATATGTTAACAATAAATAATAATACGTAGATGCAGAAACAGGCATGCTTTGGGGTAGTAGGGTAGGGTATCTGTAAGACGATTATAGTTGAATTTACCTCCTGAGTAAAGGAAGTTGTGTGCAAGCTCTGCCTGCTCAGGCGTAACCCATTCTCCTAGAGAAAGTAATCGGGAAATCAGATGATGTTAAAGTTCAAGTAATGATAAATAGAATCGACGTCAAAAAGAGTGTGTGCCTGCATCTGTGTATGTGTGTGTGTATGCGCGCGTGTGGGTGTGTAAACGAAATTGCTAAGAGGCACAGAACTCGCGGAGGATTCGTGTAATCAACTAGTCGAAAAGATATCGATCAAATCGATACCTGACTCAATATTTATACAGTTATTGGCTTGGCTGTCCGTCGGCCTATATGCCGCATTTCAAAACCAAATGCACTAATACTTGAAGATGGATGAGCATTGTTTTTAGTGCCCACTGGGCTGTGGCCGTCAAACTTACCTTCGACAATTACTACGCAGCTCGTCTCGTCGGTGCCATGGCAGTTCGTGGCCTTGCAACTGTATTTGCCTGAGTCCGATGGCTTGCAGTCGATGATCTCCATTGTGACAACTCCGTCCGAATGGGTCATGGCGTACTCATATTTGCTGAGCTCGCGGCCATCCTTGAACCACTTGACAGTGGGTACCGGCTTGCCGCTGAGGCAGCAAAGGAGCTTGCATGTGTCGCGGGCCTGCATGACACGTGGACGTAATAGGAATGTAAAACTGGGTGCCGACTCGGATTCCTCCTGCCAGAAGGTGTAGGGCAGAGGTTCGCGGCGTCGAACCGGAGTTGACTCGGTTCGATATCTCGGCTGTTCTTTTGGCAGTGGATGTACGTTGAGGAAGACCACCTCCTCTCTCGATCCGTAATGATTCTCGGCACGTATTATATACTCGCCGCGATCCTCCAGCTTCACACGATTTATTATGAAGTAGTAATCGTCGCCTGCATATCGCTTCATGAACTTAACGCTCTGCCTTAGCTCGATGTTATTGTGTGACCACGTCAAAGTCGGCGTGGCAATCGCAATGCAACGGCAATAGAACTTTACGCTTTGTCCCTCGTAGCAGAACTGTGACGATGGCCGAATGACGAATCGCGGAGCCGCCTGCCGGCGGTCGAAAACGGCATCGTGTATCTTATATTTTTCCATCAATAACTTGCGCAAAGAAGAGTACTCTGACAAGCGGCCGATGGGCAACAGGTACTTGCCGAAGTCCTCGTACTTCTTTCGCAATTTCTCGCGGTAGGCCAGGTAACGGTCGCGGGCAATCTTCTGAGTTAGCTCCCTGTGGTCGCCTGTAAGCCACGGGTGCAACAGGCACTCGTGAGCAGTCATTCGTTTCTCCTTGTTCGCAATGAGCAGCCTGCGAATGAAGTCCTTGCCTTCGTCGGATATGTGCTTGAACGCCTCCACATCGAAGTCCCAATCGCAAGCCTTTACATTCTTCAGAGTCTGTACATCATTGTCTCCGGCGAATGGCGAGAGTCCGCTTAGACTGAATTGACATAAAGGTTAGTACATCTATCACATGCACGTAAAATATGTATGTATAGTTTTTTCGAACTTACAGCACATAAGCGAGTACACCCGTGGCCCACATATCTGTGTAGAAACCAACTGGTTCGCGGTTGACGATCTCGGGGGCCGCAAATTCAGCTGTTCCCGTCGTGATTTTGACCACCTCGTTTGGATCCAGACGTGTGGCTAGGCCGAAGTCTATCAGTTTAACGTTCGTACTACTACGCGTCTGGCACATTATATTCTCGGGCTTAATATCCAGGTGAATAATATTCTTCTCGTGCATGTGCCGGATGCCTTCGCATATCTGTCGCATGTAGTTGATAACTTCAGACTCGGTCATCACGTAACCCTCGGCGGTGATGCGCTCAAAGAGTTCGCCTCCTGACAGGCTGTGGAATAAATTATTGTTATTGGATTGAGTCATCATATATTCATATATCATATCACATTGTTAGCCAACCCTATACGGACATTTTCGACTCCTACTATTAGGACTCTACTACTGCTTGAGATGCAAACAATGTGTACTCACAATTCGAGAATGAGAACCATTTCGTCGTCGTCTTCGAACGCGTCGTGCAGGTTGATCAGCTTCTGATGATGCAATTGATTCATAATGTCGATCTCGCGTCGAATCAGGTCCTTCTCCACGGCATGCGACACTGGTATGAATTTCGCTGCGAATATATTTCCAGTGCTGCGTTCTCTACATCTGTGCACCACACCGAAGGCGCCGTTGCCTATCTCCTCGAGTATATCGTACTTGTCGTATACACTCTCGTGCGATATTTCAACGGGCTGCGGCACAAACTTGGAGTATATGTCGAATACATAGGAATCGTAGTCCTTGACGGGGCCATCGGCCTTGCCGCGTATCCTTTTGCCGGTCTCGTCCAATTCCCATTTGCGTTCAGCCGGCTTCTTCTTAATAGACTCTTTAGTCTTGATTAATGTGCTGACCTCCGATGCATCCGATCGCCCGTATACATTGTCGGCGAAGATACGGAAGTCGTATTCCTTGCCCGGCGTCAGCCCCGTTACAGCCATGGAGGTGAAGCGCGTATTTCCCACACGGATCCAGGACGAAAGCGGATGCTCCCGTCTCTCCACAAGGTAATTGGTTATATCGCTGCCGCCATCCCATACGGGGGCCTTCCAGCTGAGAGACAACGAGTCTGTGCCAATGCTTTCCACCAAAGGGAAACGAGGAGGATCCGGTCGGTCACTGATTTGCACCTGGATTATTGCCGTATCCGAGCCGAGCTCGTTTTCGGCGGTAATGCGATACGGCCCAGAGTCCAGACGCGATCCATCGCGTATGGTCAGGACCGCGTGTCGTTCCTTTACTTCCACGTTGTAATGGCCGCCAGATTCGATGTTCTCGCCGTCTCTAACCCAGTGGATGCGTGGCTTGGGGAAACCAGTGAATGGTATCTTAATGACCACATTTTCGCCCTTATCGAAATAGGCAGTGTCCCTGAAGCGTGGTGGGACGTTCAACTTCGGAGCAGCTGTAAGAAATAAAAGTTTCAAATATTCATTACTGTCAATTGTTTGCATATTGAGGCCGACAGACTGAAAAGGTTAAAGCTCTCCTAATGGTTTTTGTTATTATTTTACTCTTTTTTTGAGGCCGGTACTCACTCATGATGGCCAGAGCTGCCCGAGTTGACTTGGCGCCGGCCTTGTTGACGGCGCGGCAGACGTATTCGTCGGCGTCTTCGCCGAAGACATCGTTGATATTGAGGAAATGGTTGTCGCCTTCGGAGTAGATGTGGTAGCGAGCACCGCTTGTGATCTCGCGGGCGCCCTTGTACCAGGTGATAGTGGGTTGTGGAACTCCAGTTATTGTGCAGGTGAATTGAGCATTGTGGTTCTGTATGCAGTTGGCATCGCGCAGTGGCTTCACGATTAGCGGGGCCGTAGCAGCCTTTGGATCGACGATCTTGACAGCTTCAGATGCCGAAGACTCTTTCGACAAGCCGGCGATGTTCTGAGCGAAGATTCGGAATTCGTAATGACGACCTTCAATCAGGTTATGACAGTTGATCTGATTGGCAGCGCAGATAATCGGGTTGACACGTTGCCATGTATCGCTGTCCACTTCACGCTTATCGACCCAATAGCCCTGAATGTGGGCGCCGCCGTCTGATTCGGGTTTGGCCCATTCCAAATGGGCGAAGTCGCCGCCGATTTTGGTGATATACGGTATACCAGGCGGTGACGGGGGATCTATAGGTGCCTTTGCACGGATGGGGTTCAGGCCCTCCAGCGGAACGCCGATTCCGTTCTCGTTGACCGCCATCACACGGAATATGTACTCTTGGTTCTCGATCAGGCCCTGTACGTTAAAGTTCGTGTCCTTGCAGGAGCTGGAAACAGTGATCCAGTGTGGCGAGGAGATATCTTTGCGTTCGACCACGTAGTGCGTTATCTTCAAGCCACCATCATAGGCCGGGGGACGCCAAGCCAGGCTGCATGAGTGCTTGTTGATGTGCGAAATGCCCATTGGGCCAACAGGCGCTGAAGGCAAGCCCGTAATTCGTGCCTCGAAATGGCCGATCGCGCTGCCCGAGTCATTGCTCAGCTCAATCTGGTAGTGGCCACCGTCGGCTTTAACGATGTCGCGTATGAATATCGCAATGTAATCGTCGAAGACCGTGTATTTGAAGTGCGACTCGTCGGCCCCATCGGAGATGAGCTCGTTGTTCCGACTGATCTTCACGGATAACGGCTGGTCGCCGGAATAGTAAACCTTAATCTTCGTGTTGTCCCCCTCGGGCAAGTACAACTCATTGGGACAGCGATTGATGATCGGAGGCGATCCTACCTTCAGATAGCCGGACGTGTGTACAAAGCCAAGTGAGTTAATCGCTTCACACGTGTAGTCGCCATCGTCACCAGCTTGCACGTTCGTAATATGCAAGCGGAAGACCCCGTCTTTGCTGTCACAATTGAAACGCCCGCCAGGGTGCATCTGTATTTCTTTGCCGTTGCGCAGCCAGCGGGCGGTGGGGCTTGGCTTGCCAGAGGCAGCACACTGGAGCGTAAAGTCCTTACCACATGGGGCTACTCGATCCTGCAGTCTGGATATCCAGTCTGGCTTCTCGCCACCCAACACTTCGCAAACCTTAATGGGCATTGTGCACAGGCTCGGCTCCGAGCGTCCCGCCGCGTTAACAGCAAAGATGCGGAACTCGTAGTCACCCATTTCTATGAGGTTTATGACCGTGAACTCAGTGTCCAATACATTGTAGTCGTTGCACTTCACCCAAACAGCACCGCCAATGTCACGTCTTTCGATAATATAGCCCGTAATACGGGATCCACCATCGCTGAGTGGCTTCTCCCACTTGAGGTCCACGTAATTCTTGCCCACCTTCGTTACCTGTGGTGTGCCTGGTGGCGAGGGAACATTGAATTTGCCTTTGAGCTTGAACCTTATTGATGGCGGCGACGGCTTACTGTAGCCGGCGGCATTCTTCGCCTTGATGCGGAACTCGTATTCGCTGCCATTCGTCAGGTTATACAGTTGGTACTTAGTGTCCTTGATCAAGTACTCGTACGTATTCCACGACGAGTCATTCACAATGTCGCGGTATTCGATTTGGTATCCCTGAATGCGAGAGCCGCCATCGCTGGCTGGTCGCGTCCAAATTAACGTCACGTTCCCTGAGTCCCAGTCAATGACCTTAGGCTGGCCAGGCTCATCGGGGACTGTGAACTGATGCCTGGCTGTTATTGGCTCCGGCATGTCAAGTGGGTCTGATAGACCGTATTGGTTTTCAGCGCGCACACGGAAGTGGTACTTGTGGTTGGGCTCCAAGCCCATCACATCGTAGTGGGTGCTGCGCACAAAGCTGCTAACCTTCACCCATGTTCCACTGGTATCTAGCTTTTCAACAATATAATTGGTTATTGGAGAGCCGCCGTCGTCGAGTGGTGTCTTCCAGGCCAAAGTGCACGTGTCCGGTGTTATGTCATAGGCATTCAGTGGGCCCTGCGGCGGACCGGGCCTATCGACAACGGTCACGTGGCAGGAGGCCGTATCTGAGCCCTTCATGTTTGTCAAGGTAATCGTGTACGATCCCGTCTCAGATCGTTTCGCACATTTATTATGATAAACCGAACTGTAGTCATCTGTATCGAATCGTATACGCTCATCCGGCAGGACCTCGCCGCCATTGATACTCCAAGAAGGCGTTGGTCGAGGATTCGCGTGGTACGGCACAGTTATATGGAACTCCTCGCCCGCAATCACAGTCATGTCACGAATCGACAGATCAGATGTGATTTTCGGAGCATGAGGTGGCCGGCGACAGTAGATTAGATCACTGGAAGCACTGTAAGGCGACTGGCCTGCAGCGTTGACCGCGGCCACTCTAAATTCATATTCGGCGTTCTCGATCAGGTTGGGTATCTTGCACGTCAGATCTGGACAGAGCGCATGCACAGCTTTGGTCCATTTGTCTTCGCTGAGAAGGCGCTTTTCAATCACATAGCCAGTTATTGGCGATCCGCCATCGTGCTTTGGCTTAGACCAGGCGATCGTGATACTGTCCTCGGTGGAATCAATGCCTCGTGGTATGCCGGGCGCATTCGGTATGTCGAATGGATGTCTAGCTCGAATTGGCTCCGATGTCTGGGCCGGATCGGACTGGCCGTATTTGTTTTCAGCAATCACTCGGAAGTCGTATTCTTTGCCAATCGTCAGATTGCGTACTCGAACGAACGGCACCGTGCAGTAACTGCTGACCTTGGTCCAGGTCGAAGAGCGCGCTTCCTTCTTCTCAATAATATAGTTTTGAATAGGAGAGCCGCCGTCGTCCTTTGGAGGATTCCAGTACAATGTCAGTGAGTCGCCAGCGAACTCGTCAGCTCGCAAATTATTCGGTGGTCCCGGTCTGTCCAAGACCTTTACATTTATGGTAGCCGTATCAAAGCCATGCGGATTCTTCAGCTGCAAGCGATACTGTCCCGAATCTGAGCGCTTCGAGTTCTTCACCACAAACGAAGCAGCGTCGTCCGTCAAGTGTTGGTGCACACGTTGGTTGTCGTCGAGGACGGAATCATTGGCGTACCAGAATGCAGTGGGCTTCGGGAAAGCCACGTAAGGCACATGAATGCTGAAGTCTTCGCCAGCACGACAGACAATATCACGAACGCCACCTAAGTCCATGCAAGGCTTATTCGGCTGTTCTTCTATGGTTATTGGCTGCGAAGGCTTGGACGGATCGGACCGACCCACATCATTTTCAGCAATTATGCGGAACGAATATTCCTCGCCCTCCTTCAAATCTGGGACAGTGTACACAGTGGAGCTGACTGGTACGTCGTTAACCGGAGTCCAATCCTTTGAATTTTTGGGTCGTACTTCAATGTAATAGCCCTTGATCTTCGATTTGCCGTCGTTGCGCGGCGGCCTCCAAGATAACGTAACAGTGTCTCGTGTGATGCGGTCTGGCTTTGGCGGCTCTGGGGGATCGGGACGGTAACGCTGCAATTCGGCTGTCATTGGTTCCGATGGTTTCGAAGGACTGCCGGGACCAGCTTCATTCACTGCGATCACCCGGAATTCATACCTAGCTCCCTCACGCAAGTCGGGCACTGTGTAGCTGGTGTTCGGCGTAGGATAGTTATTGCACTTGATCCATTCACCGCCCCGCTCACGCCTTTCAACAATGTAGCCCGTGATTGGCTTGCCACCGCAATAGTCCGGCGGATGCCACTCGAGAGAGGCCGAGCTGGGTGTGTAGCTGACCACTTGCGGCTGGGTGGGAGCACCAGGCGGATCGAACGGTGACTTGGCGACTACAGGCTTACCCTCTAGTGCATCAGAGACGCCATATATGTTCTCGGCTCTAACGCGGAACAGATACTTCTTGCCCTCGGTCAGGCCCTTGACAGTGTAATTCGTTTTCGGACAATAACCGGGTACAGGCTTCCAATCGTCTACCCCGAATTCGGTGAACTCAATGATGTAGCCGGTTATCTCGCTGCCACCATCGTCCTTTGGAGGATGCCATTGCAAAGAGATATGATCGGGAGCCGTTTCAGTGTATGTCAGCGGTCCTTCCGGCGGTGTTGGCTTGTCCACGACAATCACCTCGATATCCGCGGAGTCCTTGCCAAACTCGTTACTGGCCGTCACCTTATACACGCCAGAGTCTTGCCTGGTTGAGTCGTCGATGCGGAATATAGTTCGCTCTGAGTTCGTGTCATACGAGACCTTTTTGCTCTCGGGCAATTTGGCATCGCCGCGCCTCCATTCGATGGTCGGCGTAGGCGCTCCAGAAATCGGAATAGTAACGTTTACCGGCTCGCCAGCGCGCACTTTGACCCGCCTTCCAAGCAGTCCGTCCAAATATAGTCTGGGCTTCTCTCGCATCGGACGAGCACTAAGAGTGGCTGACGGCTCGGAAGGCCTACTATTGCCGGCTGCATTCACCGCCGATACTCTGTATTCATATTGGTGATTTGCTGATACACGATCGTCTCTATATTCTGTTGTTGGCACGGGTTCGCCATTGACCTTAATCCATCGGCCAGTGTTCACGTCCCGGCGTTCTATATCATAGCCCAGAATGGGCGATCCACCATTGCTGATTGGCTGCTTCCACTTAATGGCAATGTGATCCTTGTCGCTGTCCGCTAGTTCTGGCTTACCTGGTACGCCGGGTACAGTATATTGGTTCTTTGCAATAACAGGTTGCTCTGAAGTCAACGGATCGGAGCGTCCTTGAAGGTTCTCAGCCATTACTCTAAACTCGTACTTGGTGCCCTCCAGAAGTCTGGGCACGACTGCGTGGTTGTATTTGGCGTTTACATACGTAACCGCTGGCACCCAACCACCGCCGTGGGTTAGATCGCGCTTCTCTATGACATATGCCGATATTTCAGAGCCTCCATTATCCTTTGGAGGCTTCCAGGATACAGTCACAGAGTTGGCGGTTATTTCCTCATACTCTAGCGGGCCATCCGGCGGGCCGGGACGATCGAGTACGATCAGTTCGAAGCTGCCTTCGTCTATGCCAGAATCATTGCGCAGCAGTAAATGGTAGACGCCCGAATCGGAGCGTTGGCAATTCACCGTATGGACCACCGTATGATGTCCGATTGATGTAATAGTTGAGCGTTGATTGGACTTCAGTGGGTTGTTCTGATGGGTCCAGATGGCTTCCGGCGCTGGCTCACCAATGAAATCAATATCGACATGGAAAATAAGTCCCGCCTTAATCCGGATCTCGTGTAGTGGTGTAATAATCTTTGGCGCCAAGTAACGTGGTTTAGCCATTATCATGTCCGATGGATCGGATGGTTCCGACTGCCCAGCTTGGTTTGCGGCAATGATTCTAAACTCGTACTCTTGTCCTTCGACTAGCTCGGGCACAGTCGCTGACGTCTGGCTCGGTGGGACATGGACAACGTTTACCCAGTAGGGGCTGCCCTTCTCCTTCTTTTGTATAATGTACTCGGTGAGGGGAGCCCCTCCATCCGATTTGGGTGCGGCCCATTGCAGGTCGACGTGATCACGATCCCAGTCGGTAATATTTGGTTTACCTGGAGCATCGGGCTCGTCGAATTCGTTCTTAGCGACAATACTTTTGGCCGCTTCCAATGGCTCCGATTCGCCAATGGAATTGACCGCCTTCACGCGAAACAAATATTCCTTGCGATGAACCAATCTTACTACATCGTGTACAGGGTGCGTGCTCATGCCAGCATCTGACCATGTACCGCGCGACAAGTCCATTTTCTCAATTATGTAGTGCAGGATTGGGGAGCCGCCGTCATCGTCTGGCACTTGCCATGCCAAATGGCAGCCATCTCTAGTAATCTTCGTGATGTCCAGAGGACCCTTGGGCGGCGATGGCCGATCGAGTACAGTTGCATGGGCGGAAGCGTCGAAGGATCCGTGCTCGTTTTTCAGCATCAGCGTGTAGCGGCCTTCATCAGACCGGAGTGCCGATGGTATTTCGAAGGTGAGCTCATTTTGGAAGAGATTCGATTCCACTCGTCCACTGAGCTCGATTTCCTTGCCATTGAAAAGCCACTTGATTAACGGGCGAGGCGACGCTTCGATTGGTAGCGTCCAGCCGAGTCGCTTCCCAGCGTGCACAGTAATATCATTCAGAAGCGACTTATCGAAGAACGGTGCCAGGAAGCGCGGCTTGCAGATGACAGTGGCCGACGGATCGGATGGATCGCTCTGACCACCACGGTTGACTGCAATCACCCGGAACTCATACTCCCCGCCGTCGGTCAAATCGGGTATGTGAGCTTTGCGCTCTTCCCCGTTTATTATCGCAGCACGTTCCCATTGGCCGAACTTGGGTCTCTTTTCAACGATATATGACGTAATAGGTGCTCCGCCGTCTCGCTTGGGCGCAGACCATTCCAGGTCCACGAAGTCCTTTCCCCAATCCACGGCTTGCGGCTGGCCTGGTTTGTCCGGATGGGCGAAGGGATCCTTGGCCGTGATCGCCTGACTGGTTGCCAATGGCTGCGATTGGCCCTGCTTATTGACGGCGCGCACTCTGAAGTTGTAATCGTGATTTTCGATCAGGTTGTCTGCACGAATCTCAGTACCAGCACACTCGCCGACTGGCACCCAGCGCATCGCCTCGTTGTCCATTTTTTCGACCACATAATGTGTTATTTCCGAGCCGCCATCGTCCCTGGGCGGCCGCCAGCGTAGTGTGGCAGAGTTTTTAGTCACCTCGTCTCCACGAAGGGGTCCTTCTGGTGCAGTCGGCACGTCGAGAACGGTCACTTTAACAGTGTGCTTGTCGACGCCGTTCACATTGCGAGCGAGTAAGGTATAGGAACCCGTATCGGCTCTCTTTGCATCCAGGACGCGCAGCTTTGTACGATCATCGTAGTTCGAGATCTTGACGCGATCTGTGTTTATGACCATGTTGTCTTCATGGCTCCATTCCTTGCTCGGTATTGGCTCCCCAGAAACTGGCACATCGAACTCGAACACGTTGCCAGCACGAATCTTAATGTCCATCATAAAGTTCCGGTCGATCTTGGGCGCCAAGTTTTTGGCTCGGGCCACGTGCGGCTCGGTGGCATCGCTCGGCGTGCCGGGACCCGCTTTGTTGACAGCCCTTACGCGGAATTCGTACTTGACGCCTTCAATAAGGTCTGGAACGTGACCACTGGTCACATCACCGTCCACTTTAGCGCAGGTCTCCCAATCAGGAGAATATTTGTCTCGCTTTTCAATCACATATCCAATAATGGGTGAGCCACCATCGGTTTCTGGTCGTGTCCATTCCAGGTCCACAAAGTCTTTGTCGAAATCCTTAATGGTTGGCGTGCCCGGCTTGGTGGGCTCATCGAAAGGATTCTTGGCTTCCGTAGCATGTGGAGTGGTAAGTGGTTCCGATGTGCCTTGACGGTTCTTCGCACGCACTCTGAACTTGTATTTGTGGCCCGGCGTTAGACCTTTTACATTCAGACTTGTGGTCGGGCCATCAGTCTCTCCAGCGGGCACCCAGCGGCCAGTTGCCTCGTCCATTTTCTCTACGACATAGTTCTCTATGGGCTGGCCGCCGTCATCGTCTGGCGGACTCCACTTCAGCGTGCAGCCCTCGGCGTGAACATCCTCCACCTTGAGTGGACCATTGGGTGCCGACGGCCGATCAATCACGGTCACCTTAACATCCGCACTGTCCTCTCCGTTCGCATTCTCGGCATGTACCGTATAGAGTCCAGAATCGGAGCGGGTGGCGTTGGTCACTTTTAGCTTGGTATTGTAGTCAACATGTGTGACCTTGATGTTATTCTTCGAATAGACCTCTTTCTTTTTAAGCAACCACTTGGTTTTCGGCGCTGGCTCGCCGGACACCTTGCAGTCAAATGTAAAAGCCTGTCCAGCCTTGATGCGCACCTCAATCAAATTGGAGCGATCGATAACTGGCGGCTTGTTCCTCGACTTCGCCACAATGGGAGCTGTTGCGTCCGATGGCTCACCTGGACCGGCCGCGTTAATGGCACTCACACGGAACTCGTATGATTGTCCCTCTGTTAGGTCAGGCACAGTGGCCATGCATTGGTCTGCTGGCACTTCAACAGCCTTCTCCCACTGGCCATATTTATCCTTCTTTTCAACCAAATAACCTGTGATTGGGGATCCGCCATCGCTGAGTGGAGCTGTCCAAGCCAAGTCGATGTGGTCTTTATCCCAATCTGTCGGCCGTAAGTTCTCCGGCTTGCCTGGCTCATCGAAGGGATTCTTCGCAATTATGGATTCCTCGCCCACCAATGGGGCCGACTCGCCTTCAGCATTGATTGCCGAAACTCTGAACTTGTACTCATTGCCCGGAGTTAAGCCCGTAATGTCGGCCTGAGGCTCCGTTGATCGTCCGCATGGTAGCCAACAGCCAGTTTCGGGGTCCAATTTGTCAATCTGGAAGTACTCAATAGGAGTGCCGCCATCATCGTTCGGCCGCTTCCACTTCAGGTGGCATCCCGTCTTATGGACGTCCGATACTTGCAGCGGGCCATTGGGTGCAGTTGGCTTGTCCGTGATGTTGACATTGATCAAAACGCTGTCCTTCCCTGAGCTATTCGTGGCTGTCACCAGGTATTCTCCAGAGTCGCTTCTTTGCGTTGGCCGGATGACCAGCTTGGTGTAATAGTCGGGTGTTTCAATTGTTACATTCTTGCCCGAGTGCAAGGGGTAATTGGAGAACTTCCATTCCACTTTTGGTGCCGGCTCTCCGGTGATGGCCGCATCTAATTTGAGCGCTGTTCCAGCCGATATTGTCACATCGCGTAGGTTCCTGCGGTCGATTTTAGGAGCCAAATAACGTGGCTTGGCCACGAACGTCTTGCTTGCATCCGAGGGTTCCGACTGGCCGCCTTTGTTGAGAGCGATAACTCGAAATTGGTATTCATTTCCTTCGATAAGTCCGTTTACCGTTGCTACAGGCGTCGGGCTGTCGATTTCCAGTGCCTTCTCCCACAAAGGACTGTACTTATCCTTGATTTCAATGATATATCCTGTGATGGGGGAACCCCCATCGCTGGCTGGCTCATTCCATGCCAACTCTGCTTTGTTGGCTGTCCAGTCCGTGGGCTCTGGGGCACCCGGCTTTGACGGTGCCGCTGCAAAGACAAAGATCAATGATAAAGTATATCCTAGGAGTTCCCTAGAAAATGCTTCACACTTACTGAACGGATCTTTGGCGATTATCGATCCCAAAGTCTCTAACGGCTCGGATTCGCCTTCCTTGTTCACTGCCTTCACCCGGAACTTATACTCGTGACCCGGTATCAGGCCATCGACTGACATCTCCGGAACATCACTCTTTCCAACAGGCAGCCAAACGCCAGTGTCAGGATCGAACTTTTCAACCAAATAGCTGTCGATTGGCTCGCCCCCGTCGTCCTTCGGCTTCTTCCACTTGAGCTTGCATCCATCTTTGTGGACATCGGATACCTCAAGCGGACCTTCCGGCTTGCTGGGCTTGGCTGGAAGTGTTCAATTCAGGTGAGTGTCGGGGCAATTACTAAATTTCCTTATACCTAGTCCCATACTGAAACTCATTTTATGGCGTTAAAACTAAGACACATTATCGATACGGACAGACGGATGAAAT
>JABVZX010000088.1:653195-665580 GCA_020883565.1 Drosophila pachea
CTTTAAACTACATTTCATAAATCAACTTTAATCGGCATTAATTTTAAAACCAATATTAAGCAAATAATAATGTCGATTAAGCATAAACTTTATGTAACAAATATATACAGAAGATATAATGTATCACTAAATGGTTATAATAAAATTTTCTGAAAATAAAAAAAATGTTTTTACGCAACATTCCAGAGAATAAAGAGAGTAGAGAGTAGAGATTGGAGGAAGTAGAAAGGGTTTCCTCCCTTTCGTTTTTCTTCCGCCCCTTAACCAGCAGCTTTTTTCAACAAAACATAATGTTTATAGTTTATCGTTTGTTTAATAACATAAAGACCGAAAATTATGTACTGCTATGTTACATAACACATAGCTTTATATATATTTGCGTTACATTTCTAGGGCATATACTAATGATATCAGTTTTATGTACTTAAGGGGAACATATTCATGAATCATTGGGAATTAACCAATTAGACTATTATTGAGTTTCTGACTTGGCAGGAAACCAATAGTTTTTTAAGACAACTTAGAAGGTAATGCAAACACCCAAAATACCCTTGCAAGAGACGACAAAGCAATCAATGACCAACATATATAGGATTATGCCTGTTGTCTTTTAACATCAAGCAAAGTAAAGAAAAGCAAATGAAGTTCAATCAATTTTATTGAGAACAATTGTAGCAGTTAAATTTCTTAGCCATTTACTTGAATCCATTGCGACTAGTTAAGCATTTGTTTATAATTCTAATGAAGCTCAATCAATTAGAAATTTTCATATAAAGTTCTCAAATAATTATTCCAGATAAGATTTCAAAAACTTATGAGAAACCAATTCGCAATTTACGCTTTTTGTTTCTGTCTTATATAAAAATACACATGTTTTATAAGGCTCTGTTTTGCAAGCATTATTCATTTGTAAACTGAAATCAATCCATCAACCAGATTATAGTGGAGTTGTCCACAGTTCAGCTATTAATATCTGTACGTATGGATCCATTCGAAGTGATATATTATGATTATGAAACAAAATAGAAGATTAGACTTATATTATGGGGACGGAAGTGCCTCCTTCTATTTATTTCGTGTCTTTACCTGCAGGAGCACATTGCATCTTTGCATTAGTGTGTGTTTATGTTTATGCATGTGTATTAGAATTGTTTTTATTGCAAGGGTATGTTAAATGGACAAGGCGACCAATTTATTCTTATTCATTAAGTATATGCGTTTACTCTGGTTCGATCAATGCCGGGTATAATTGTACTATATGTTTATTACAGTTGAATTATATATTTATATATTTTGAACGTATCTTCGGCAAGATACTTCCTGACACTACTTAGATCCTATGCACATACTTTCTATACGAATTCAAAACAAGCTGTGCATATAGAATACACATTGCATACTAGCTTTTTCCACTCAAGCCAAACATTAACCCATGCGTGGCTAACCACACGTGCGCCAACAGTGCTGCACTCTCTCTTAAACCAGAATCCGCCGAGTCTCTCTGCCAAGCCCATTTTGGTGCCCAGCTGGGAGTCCACAATATGAAGGCGTTGCTGCAGGAACCGGATGCGGATGAGGAGAAGGGACTCCCATGGCAATCGCTTAACATAGCTGGCTGTCAATATTCAGTGGGTTTTGCGGTCAGTGGTCGGATGGTAGTACTCCTCGTATATAGGTATATGCATGTGGATGCGGATTAATTATATTAGATTAAGTGGATTGTGATATTCACGTATAATCAAAAGCACATTTACATTAATAATTAATTGTAACTTTTATTGATAAACGACACACTGGAACACGTGCATACACATCCGCATTAGGTCGTCGACGAGAACATATTGGAGTTGTCCCACTCGAGCTGGTTGATGTGCGCGAATCCATCTTTAATGACTTTATCAAGACAATCAATGATTCACAGTTACGCATAGGATAAATTGGCTAATATATTTTAAATCTGAATCCTACCTTCTTCGTCGTCCGAATCCGAGTTCTCTGAGTCCGAACTCTCTTCAGAAACGGCGTCCGTTTGCATTGGGTTTATAGTAATAGTCAATGCAGAATCATCCCAGATTAATCCCTCGTCGGCAACCTCCAAATCAGAAGAAAATAGACCGTTATGAATACAATCAATTTTGGACCAGTCCCACATTTATCCTCAAAATGTCTCCCCTATCATCTTATACTTGGTAAAGCACGTTTCTACTCTTGTATAAATAATCACAAAAGTAAACTGGTCCGTTAAAGGATCTATGAGACTAGAGGAATCTAGGTGTCCTTCGCTAATTAGTGAAATGAAGCCGCTCTGACCTAAGATTCCCCCTAGATAATGTGCTTACCTTGGGGCAGGCCTGATGTCGGTCTGAAAACTTTTGGTTATTTTTTAGTCTGGCTACTGAAACGCCGCACAATAAGACGACGAGAAAGACGCATATCAAGATGATCAACATGGTTGGATGAGATGCTTCTGCTGAAAAGCATGAAGAAGTATAGATTTAGTAGTCAACAAATTTTTTTAATCGAAAGATTCCTATCGAACCTTTATGTACGATCGAGTGAACGTGTGCCTTGGGCTCTTGCACGTCGTTGCTATGGAGCAAGGAGTTTGAGAAAAACTTAGTATCTGGAGTGGTAAAGACAATATTTATAAGATCCTTATTAAATGCGCATAACGAAGTGAACTTACCCTGCGCCCCAACATCTTCGATAGCATGTCCATTGTGAAAGAAATTGTCATTTACTTCAGCGCTCGTCACGGACATGGTCGGGGAGGATGGTGACTGAGACGGGCCATTTGTTGTCTTGGATGATTGCTTCGGATGGAGGACGGTTAAGGTGAGAGTGTACTCGACGCTCTTGTACTGAGAAGAGAGTTGCGAGCAAGTTAGCTTGAAGACACGATTCAGGTAGTAGGCCGGTTTCTTATTGCTATAGACTAGGGCACGCAGAACGCTGAGGTAGCTACGTATCGAATCGTTTCCAATCATCTCGACGCCGTCCTTGTTTATATTCGTCCGGATGTCCATTGTGGATGAAAGCGATTCGTCGCCGTCTATCTGAATTTCCTCATGATCTGGGTTCAGCGATGGAAAAACAATCACGCTGCACAGGTCGAGATTCTCGTTGGGTGTCATATTTCGATTATCCTCGGTGTAGAGACCGATGTGCACTTTGTCCAAAATGTGAACGCCCAGTTTGATTTCTTGGTACGAGACCAACTTATTCTGGGTGCCTGCAGAATGGAATACAAAGAACGTTATGTCGTTATACTCAGGTTGGCATTAGCATTTACATTTACCGGAAATGACAATCTTGGTGTGACCTGTAGCTAACTTCGATGTCTGCTGCGGTCTGATGTTATCCACCTTGTACAGCATGTTGGAATCCCCGAATGGTTTCTCGTCTGGAATTGACGAGTCCGGTTGAATTGGCGCGTTTACCATGATGTAGGTTTCGATGGTGGGCAGACGAATGGCTGTCTGGTTTGTGCACATCATAGTTGTCCGCACCTCTATGTTCCTACGCCCGACTGTTGGACTCTTCTTGATATTAATGTACTGTATTTTACGCATCAGCTGTTCAATCTTATGCTTGCTCTGAGCCTCCAAATATATTTCATTCATTTTGCCGTTCACTTGCACATGAAAGTCCAGCGAATCTTCGGCCTCTTCCAACTGCAGCTCGGCAGATGGCAAAAGATGCTCGGCACAGCTGGTTCCACATTTAATATCATCCTCGGAAAGAACTCTGTTCAGGGACAGCTTCACCTCCGAAATGTCCCCGTTGAAGCCGTGCTTTAGACGGTTTTCCGAGCTCTGATAGCAGGCTCCGACGGCCAGGGTAGTATTGACCCCATGTGCCGCATGTAAGGGCCAGTCGTCGATGACCTCTGGATTGGCATGTCGATCTTCGACAGAGCTCTCGAACTGCACTCCATCGATATAAAGCTCTACTTTGGACGACTGATCCACATTGATCACGTAATAGTGCCATTCGTTGTCGCAAACCTGCGGAATCTTCCAACGCCATTCCGCCGGGCTGAATATGTTGAGGTCGCCTTCGTTGAAGTTCTTTCGCAGCAGCAATATGAGTCTACAGTTGCGCACAAACAGTGCCATATGATGGCGATTCATTTTGTGGTCGTCCGCACTGCACACAATATGTTCCTTCACGTGCTTGTTCATCGAGCTTTGGCTGCCATGCCGGAAGATCGTCACAATACTAAAGGGTTTAAGCGAGAAGTCATGGCGTCCAATGAATTCGTCCGGCACAACCACGCCAGCAGATCCATCAAAGTGAAATATCGGCTCGGGACCCTCGTCGTAGCTTAGTTCCTTGGTCCAGTCGGCACCGCGGGGTAATAGATCTCTCAGGCTAGTGCTGACCGAGCAGTTTGATATATCTCGATCGCATCCAAATGATATGTGCTTTGTCTTGTGTGTGTGTGTGTGTGTGTGTGTGTTTACGGGCGTGTAAACATACATTTCAGTACAACATTTAGGGTCGTCTAGACATGCTTACCTTAAGGGCAACCGCCGCATGTATGCTAAGATCGTCAGCTCTGCATAATATATTACACAGATCGAGTCGCGCATTCGGGAATAGCTGCAAGCTATCTGTGCTGCTGGACTGCACATATTGAATGAAAGTTGGCAGCAATAAGAAAATGGTGGTTATTCATTTTTCCAACGTGCTTAATTGCAATAGAGTGGAAATCCACCAAATATAAATACAAGGAATTACTTACAGTGTAATCTATGCGTTCTGGGATACCCTGGAACTTGGCATCGCAGACTCGACGCACCTTGATACTGACCATGATGGGCACAGACTCCTTCATGGCGCAATCAAAGGCCACGACGGAGAGTATGTGGTTATGCGACACCTTGTGGGAGAGCGGTTCAGTATTCTTTATGGAACCCTCATTGTCGATTGTGAACGGCTCGTCGCTGTTAAGTATTTCATATTTGCAAACGTCACCGAAGAGCGGAGTGCAGTCCTTGTCGGCGGCTTCGACCCGAATGATCTCGTTATATAGCTTGCCCTCGTCCACCTCGGTCACATAGGACGGCTGCAGGAAGGTCGGGGCATACTCATTGATGTCGATCACTGTGATGTGGACATTGGCTGTATTCGACGGCGTTCCGTCGCAGTAAACAGCAACAATCTCAAAATGATAACTCTTGCGCTTCTCACAGTTCAGTGTGTGCCGCGCTCTCAATATGCCCAAATTGTTGACCAATTCAATCTGCGAATGAGAAAGCGTGTGTCTGGATAATTGTCACATTATATCTTTCACAGCGCGTTCCAAATGCTTGGTGAGCCTATACCTAGATCTCCTCTCAACTCTATCTCTCCTCAATTCTTAATCAACAATTTTCTCGCTCTTTCTTTGTGTTCCATTTCTCTCCTTCTGCACAATCTCTCTCGCACTTCCTCGTCAATCTCCTCGCGTTTCAACTTCTTTTGATATCTCTTCTCGTTCTCTTTCTAGTCTCTCTCCATCTCTGCCTTTTCTTCCTCTAGTCTCGCTCTACATTTCCCCTCTGCTCTCTCTCCCTTCTCTCTTGTTCCTTATTCTATCTTTCTCGTTCTCTGTCTTCCCTTTTTGAACTCTCCCTTTTTTCGCTCCCTTTTACCCTTTTTAACTCTCTCTATCTACTCATTCTCTCATTATCTTTGCTCTTCTCCACTCCTCATTATCTCTCTCTTACTCTCCCTACATCTGTTACTCCTTTTTCCCTTTTACTGACTCTTTCTCTACTCATTGTCCCTGCCAACAGTTTTCCTTTCTCTTCTTGGCTAAATTCTATCTCCGTTCTTTTTCTCTTTTTCCCCCTCGGTCGGTCTTTCAATTACTCTCACTCTCTCATTTATCTCTCATCTATTTGATCTTACCTGGAATGGAATCTCATGATATGGCTTCTTTAAAATGCGAAAGTTGCAGATTTTCTCTTCGTCAACTTTAATTAATGGCGTAATTTCCACAAGAGTCTCATTTTCTCGTATCAATCCGTGATACGACTTTTCCAAAATATACTCTGTAAATCGAAATGTTCAGCATCTATTATATAATCTTCAACTATATTTAGAAAATATTAATATTGGACTCTCGGCGATGGCAATTCAAACTGGTTTAATCAATTTATTTTTAGTTTTTGAACTTCTTCAGTTTCTTGATTTCTTGAACACACCTCTTTGTATCAGATATTCATCCTCATTTTCAGTTGAAGTGCTCGCACAGACCGACGATCCGAGTAGAGCAACCAGCATTAGAGCCAAGAGGCGGCATTTCGTGTTTTTTAGCGACCCCATAACTCTCGATAAGTATGCGTCTGACCAAAGTATTCAAACGTATGTTGGGTTTAGTGACCTGTATTTGCTGTAATGAATAAAGTAACATTAATCCGACTTCATTGTATTATCCATCGATAAAGCTTTTTCTTTTTATGAATTCTTTCATCCGAAAGTTTTTTCAATAAACAGATGCATATTCGATTTTGTCTCTCACTCTCTCTTGATGTCTTCTAATGTATATGTTTGCCCGTGTGTGTATGGTCGTTCGAATTCATGAGATACACATTTTACAAGATAGATTTGTGCGTTTGCATGAATAAACTTATGTACATATATTATATTTATTTATTCGAATGTTTATTGTGCTTAATTACTTATCATTATATTTTCCAACAAAATTACTATACTTCAACTTTTCTTTTTTGGAAAATTTCAAAAGAAATATCTATATATATACAAATATTTCTTCCGTTTTCATCCATACAGGATATCCAAAAAATCGATATTTCTTACCTTAACTTTTCTTTCTATTTCCGTTAATGTAAGAATTTCTTTTATTTGTTATCAGCCGCATTTAAAATATATTGCACTACTTTAGTTACTTTTTGATTCAACATTTAATAAGTGTTTATCCGACATTTTTATGTATTTGCCAGGAAAAGATTAAGTTGTTAACCGAATGCCCTAAAAAATACCAAATTTCTTTCAGCGTCGTTTAACTGAGGTATTTTTTTATACACCTCTTAAAAATAACAAAGATTAATAATCGATTTAATTTCGTTAATCGTTAGTGGTGAGCAAATATCAGATATGTACATAAAATAGGTATTTGAAGCTTCGAATTTTTCTAAATTGGGTGATGAAATACAGTTATTTTATATGAATTCAGGTATATATATTTATTGACATATACATACAATTATATACAAATGTACTGTAGTAGATGATTGTACTTTTTTAATACATTTTGATACATTTACAGTAACATAAGATAATACATTTTAATTCAACGTATTGGTGTCTAATGCACATTCAGATAGTGAAAGTTTTATGCCGATTGGGAAGCGATTTGGTCACACTTAACATAAAAGAGCGCGTTTTTTTTAAATTCGCGTAAGAATAATACATTTTTAGAAACTGTCGAGCACAAATTTACATGCCGAAATCAATTTGTAAATAATTTATACATATATTAAGCTCTTCTTAATATTTTTTTTTATTAATTTCTCTATATTAATCTATTTTGATTTGCTAGTTTATATTTATATAAAGCAAATTTTATGAAACTTGGTTTTGGTTATTATACAAGCTTTTTCGAATTTATTTTAACATTACATTGTTAGTTAGAAACAAATAATGAAAGGAACAATTAATGTACACTTTCATTCCTATTTCCGTTGTTTTTCTCTAGTCAATGTGAATACCGACTAAGCCAGCAACAGTTTTAACTGTTGACTACTTTCATTCATGGCGCAAATGCGTACGCGCACACTTTTGCATTTCAATATATATCTATACATGTGCCAAATAGTAGTTGATGTATATGTGACTAAACGGCAAGTACCTTTACGCCCACATAACCCAAGGCGCCCCTGCCAAGGCTCAACAACAAGCACGGAGCACGAACATTTTTCTGCTCGCAGCGCATGAGAGTGTTCTTGTATCTGTGTGTATGCGCGCTTGTGTAGGTTTCGTGCTCTCGCTCTACCTGGGTCAGCCGAGTGGAAGCTGCGTACACCATTCGTGTCCAATCTTTGGGCGTACATTCAGTTGAATTCAAGTCGCACGACGCAATAGTTGACGATTCATTCATTCATTCCGTACTACCATATTACCGTATTCCCTGTGTGTCCGTGTCCCGGTCAAGTAAAAAGTGAAAATGACAAGGTTCTAATCACTGTATACAGCTACCGAAAGTAAGTAAATGCACATTCCAAAGCGAACCAGTTAGCCCAGGCGTGTAACACATTTTATAAAACAATGCGATACTATTATATAATCTGCGCTGTGATCTATGCTTTATTATATAGGTCGCCCATCGCAGCACAGAGTGTATTTGTGTGTGTGGTAATGTATATATTTGTAGGAGTTGCTAAATAAGTATCTAAAACCCTTGGATGGCGTACGCCTACCCGCAGTTCGATGGGTGAATGTGCGTGGGCTGGAGTGAGCGTATGTGTACATAGCACACACGCACGAACACATTTACCACGCATACATAAAGCTATGCAATCATTCAGCTACACAGCTACATAAATAAGGACTACTCTCCAAAAATTAACATTAATCGGAGAAACAATTGCACTCGCTGAATGCAGGGAATTATTAAAAAAAATTTTAAGTATCTGAATATCTATCTAAATATTGGTTTGCTGCTTCCTATAGTAAAACAGAGATAAGAGATAATGGCTTCACAAAGCTCGCCCCTGCACAAGTGCCAAGACGTCACTATCCACGATGGGAGTCTGTTGGGAAATCCCTATAAGTTTCGCAGAAAAGTAATTTTTCTACTGACACTACGTTCCATTCACATTTTTGATAAATGCACTTATATTTGCTTTCTTTATGTCCAGCACCTGCACAAATTTAGAGTATAAAGACAATAATATACTGAGGAATTATTTCTTATTTTGTAGTATATATATTAGGATATATACATTTGAAAGTGAAAATAATATATTATATACCAAACGTTAAAATTTTTCGTTTCCCTTAAAGCTCTGTTTTCTGCAGTAAAAACTGCAAAAATAATGATTAATAATTTTTTGTTGCATTCTTTTCGGAGTAGTCCAATAAAAGAGGTGGCCACTACAGTAAAGCAAACTTGAAGAGGGCCCAAAAGCGAGAAGAACGAATCACAGGAATTGGACATCTAGCATTTTGTTTTGGGAAAGAGTGGGAAAATTGAAAAAATTCAGGAAAGCTAGGAGAAATGAAATCTAAAATTGTCTAATTCAGATGATAGCTTAAAAATTTCAATAAATATTTTGTTTTTGATTTGGAAATGGTTTTGTTCTATATTATTTGATTACTGTAATTCTTCGCAACTAGTATACGAAATGTACATATAAACAAAAAAATAATAATAATAAATATATATATGCATGTCCTTGCGATATGATTGACTCCTTTTTGACAATGCATAGCTTTAATAATCCACTTTTAACGCATTCTCCGTGGCAGAGAATAGCAACGCTTACAGTGCCGAAAGACATATTCAGACGTTGTTAGCCGCACACCCACCCTAACTTGGAGATGCATTATTACCTGAGTATGGTAAGTGGATCTGTTGTGTGTCTCAACTTATATTGCTCTTGTTGTTCTTTCGAGAATTTGGCCATACCCTGAATGCATTGACCATCTTTGCAGAAGGATACGTACATACTGTTGATGCTGTTTTATCTCACGACTGCGAGCAATGGTAACTTTCTTAATATCCGTGGTCACGATTACGGCGCGCAGCGATCAGCTGACAGCACTAAGTTGGTCAAGGGGGAGAGTGGTGCATCCAATGTAAACAGCGCTCTGGTAGAAAACGGCGCCGTACGAGCAGTGGGTGAGGTTTTTGTACCAAAGACTTTCCCAATGAGCCCGCAGGAGCCTTCGTGCGAACAGCTGCGCGCCATGTGGATGTGAGTAGCCACGTATGCACATAAACCCATCTATTCTCCTCACCTTCTTTCGTTCGATCTCTCTTAAAGATTTTCCAAGAGACAATCTCGTGCGGCGGAAATAACAAACGAAATACCCACATATCGAGACCCGTTCGCATACAATGTGTGGGAGCCTCTTTACTCCAACTCCCGCTTGCTTGGCTCGTAAGTTACAGAGTTCACAGTTCGCAGTATTAGCTCTGTTGTACACTCTTATGTCTACCTGCAGGATACGCATGGGTGCACGCGAACGGGCCCGTTCTCCGGTATTCGGTCGCGTTGTTAGTCGGGAACCGATCATTCCACAGCGCATTAGTTACGATCAGCGGCAGCATCATCCCGATGGAAGTTCTGGCAGCGGTAGTCAGGCACGCTTGTATGGGGCAGAAATGCGACCGCCTGGAGCACTCCTTCCAGCTGGAAGCGTAGGTGGCAGCACAGCGACTTCTTCTCGCAGAACTAGTAAAAATAGATATGTGGGCATGCCAAGCAGCTCCGGTGCAAACAGTGCGATGGTTGGCCAAAACTCAGTCCCTGTCCAGGGTAGTTTTCAAAAGCTGAAAGAACTCATATGGACGGAGCGCGCCAAGGAGTTAACGCAGCAGCGGCGAGCTGAAGAGCTCGCAGCCCGTGCGGCTGTGCTCAAAGAAATCGCAAATGGCCAAAAGTACGTTATTTACAGACATATCCTTAGTATCCCTGACGCGTTATTTGTTGTCCGCAATCTATCCCCTCTCATATTATACTACTACGCTTACGCCTTTTTTACAGTATCCAATCTTTGTACAACATACCCTTCAGCAGTCAAGGGCAAGATTCGATTCTGATGGATGAGAATCGGAGTCCCGATAGCACCGGTCACCAAATCATGAATAGCGACCGACTGTCTATAGCGAATGTACAAAACTTCGATGCCAACAATAAGAATGCGGGTCACCGGAACGGCGAAGCACGCGCATCGACCCGACGGATCGGCAGCGCCTACGGCACTGAACCCAATGGCCAATCTCGTAAAGAATCTTATTATTCGGCCAACTCTCCTGCCGGCCAGCCGAAAGCCTATTCTCGCATTAGAATTCCAGCCACCGAAATGAATACAGGCGACTCATCAGAAAGGAATCAAGCGGCTATTGGCATACCACGAACCTATCCTGTACGACAATCACATTTCAGGGAGCGGAACCGTTCCCTACTAAAACAGGTATTTTATATGTGCCGGCAGTGATCTTTATTAATACGTTTGAAAACCAGAATTGCTAGACTAAATGTTTTAAAATTTTTAGTATGTGCCGAACGAATATTTCCTACGCAACACTCGAAGCTCGACCCAAACATCAATTGAGAACTACGCGAACCCGTTAATACCCAACGGGTATAAGTTGAAGCCAGATGGGAACGGGCTGCTCTTTGTGGGCACCGATAGGTTGCTCGACACTGATCACAATCCAATGCAGTTCGAGTTTGCCCTCGACATCGACAATAATTCGCTCTAAAGCGTTCGCACCTTCGGGATGTGATCTGAGAGAGAATCCTCAGCCTCATCAAACTGTTGACAATAAATAAGAGAGTAATGTATTTGAGCTTTCCCAATAATCCCTTTTCTTTTGTAAATGCAAATCTTCTTCAACCCACTCAAACTCGTACTGTAGATATGCAGGAAGCTCACCAATTTTGTTTCAGGATAAACAATTGTCAATTTAAGTCTACTCAACAAGAATATAAAATATTATATATTTCCATATTTATATATACATATCGAATTCAATTGAAGCTCTGTTACCTTTTGGTATTCGATATGCCTCCTTTGCAATTCGATTCGCTGATGTCCCTCTGTAAGCAGATTCGGATTATTCACTCGCACTCAATTTTAAATCTAATGAATATTGAATTCCTAGTTGGAAAAAATCAAATGCTTCCAATACAAAACAATCATCCAATATAATATACATATATACATTCCACAAATATAGCTGCGAAGGAAATGTATATATATACCAACATATATCTACATGTATTTATCTACACATAAATATGAAAACTTATATAGAAATATATGTATTCACATATTATATATATACATATAAAGAAGAATGAACGGTTACCCAATGTATCGGTTATAATCACGTCTGACACATTTACGCATAATTGTTTGAACTCACTCCAATTTGTATTCCTTTATATACATGAATACATATTAATTTGCATTCGGATCTACTTTTCAATTGGATCCTATTTCAAATCTGAGTTATTCCCTCTACGCACATTCATACATATATATTAAATTTATTTGTAAAAGTAATGTCAATTTAACATATCGAACTTATCCAAAGAACTTTATATATCTGTTAAATAAGAGACTAATAATCAACTTTATATGTTCGTGTAATAAGGAATATCATGATCTACGGACGGAAAACATGAAATATCGAGCCATC
>JABVZX010000088.1:676553-691420 GCA_020883565.1 Drosophila pachea
GGGCTTTATTTTATTATTCGAATAATAGTCTCATATACATGGATCATTTTAATTTTTATATGTGAACATATTTGTCTAGAAATTAATTGGTTTAATAATAAGGGGAATACTTTTTTTTTATTATTTTTGTCATATCGTAAAAATGTTTGTGTTATTTTCATTGCGTTTATAATGTAGTGCGCCATAGTAGGATCAATATATTATAAATTTTCATTTCTGCTTAGAATATAAATACTTTGTAAAGGTGAATAATGCATATATCTATGAATATAGGCGACTTCGTTTGAAATCAATTATAATTGTACATTAAAATTGCAGAAGCCTTATCTAATCAGTACTATTTACTTTAAGAATTAACATTCTGTATGATTTATACATTATTCCTATCTGTTCATCATTCTACTCTCAAAAGCAACTCTCTTCAGCTCTCCCACACACGAGAAACAATTATACTTTCATACAGTGAGCATTAATATATGTATATATTAATATACGTATGGAATACATACGCTTTGAGCGGTTAAATTGAAATCCCCCAATTTATATGCATATGCCAAACGACAAAAAATGAAAAAAATAAATGAAAGTGCTGTGTCCCAGAGAGTGAAAATAGTATCCGTTTAATTTATATTTGCTATTTTACTTTTGTTCTTTTTCTTTTATTCGTAATTGTATTTGTATTTGTTTTTCGGTACTCTCGTTTACTCCGAGACCTTTTACTCATACGAAAATTTTTTTAGTTATTGGAGCACCTGTGGACGCGTTGAGGCTAGCCAGTCAACACTTAGTTCTAGTGTAGTATATGAATATATTTATGCATTTAAATTCAACATTGTTCGGTTCTCCGTTAGTTATTGATTCTCTATATTCTGCTAGGCTGTGTAATGCATTTCGATGGCTTGATATTTAACAGAACTATGTTTTCAGTGTGCGTGGGCGTGTAAACCTTATACGACTTCACAGTTAAGTATCATCGCAATTGAAGACGGAGTAGCAAGAGGGCAAAAACGTGGGAGTGCAGCTTACGAATTAAAAAAAAAATACTGCATTACAAACTCAAAACAATTAAATTCGAGTTTCGAAATTCTGCCCGTTCTAATTAAATAGTTTCGGAAGTAATTTAAGCGTATAGAAATAAAATTGGTTTTATACATATGCTTTTACATGTATATTTTGTTCTTGGATTAATTGTATCTAGTCCTAATAAGATTATGAGATGAATAAAAAAATTCTCAGCTGCCAGGTTCCCGATAATGGACTATTTAGGATGAGATTTTAGATTTACATCGAATTTAAATTGAACGCTTTTCAAATATTTTCTACACGTTTTTTTTAGTGGTTTGGTTTGTTATAAATATGCGTCGCGCAAATTATCAAAATATATTACAATATATACACAGAAATGAATATAAAACAATAATAAATATTGATGCGCAATTGAATGGATACGAATACTAAAGTTCTTTTAAAAATATTTCCTTTCTTTACATGTAAGTTTCGCATATGTGTCATTATTTATTTGTGTGCTTGTTTGTTTGCATGTTTATGTAATGTATGTATTAATATGTATATCACAAGTTTGAAGAGAGTAGAAAGTGGCGAATTAACTACGGTTGGCAGTAAGCGTTGGCGATCGATTTAAAATATAGAATGGAATCGATTTGACCATATGACACATACTCAGATCCACACTAACCACACACTAATACACAGACAGACATATTCATTTTTCACCACAGCCGTCAGTTGCGGAACTTCAACAAGTTTTCGCTAAGCGAGGAGCTTGAGGAGTGAATCATCCGACTATGTTTGTTTGTATATAAGTTTGGTGGTTTTTGGACGTATTCATATGAGTCGTATGGCCTAGCAATCGATGCCGTTAATATTAGTACAAATCTGAGGGACACTACAATTGGGCGGCTTCTGAGCGCCATGCGTTGGCTTACCGTGGACTTTGACATTGCCTTCACCGACCCCCGCGGATGCTCCGGTTAGCTCCTCCTGAGTGCGGCGAAAACGCAAATACCCCTGCTCCGCAACAATCATGCTATCGGAGGCACTTGTAGGCGTTGCCCCACCTACAACGGCAGCGCTCGTGTCTAGTTCAGCAAAGCAGCTTCCCGCGCTGGCTTGATGATGTTGATGGATGGCTGCTGTAGACTTTGAGTTACTTTGTACATGCAGGTGAGGTGTCCCTTTATTTGTTACAGCTCCTATGCTATTCTCATTAGCTATACAGTAGCCATGCTCATTATTGCTGATCAGATTGGCGGATTCGACGTTGTTAACCGATAGTATATCGTCCTCTTCCTCCTCCTCCGCGTCCGCAGCTGGCTCCTCCTGCTCCTCTTCGTCAGCGTCCTCATCGGAATTGCTCTGGTTATATTGCTGCTGCCGCTGCAACTGCCGCTGCTGATTTATTTGCTCCTGTTTTAACGCAACCAATTCATTGCAAACGCTCGATGCCAACTCAAAGTCGTTGGAGACCACCGCTCTATGATTGCTTATGGTATTCATATTACGACCGCTCCTTTGCAAATAATGTGATCGTTCGTTATGTGCCAGTGTCTGTGCCCCGTTAACTCGCTTGTTTCCCGGCAATAAGTTTATTGCACGCCCAGGCGGCGGTCCAGATCCTCCAGCTGGACCATTTACAATGCTGTTTAGTGTACCGCTCTTTCGCACACCATTGTAATTTCCACCTCGATCGTATGAATTATAGCTGGCATAACGTATGCCATTCGACGAGGAACAGGAGTTTGTTGAGTTTGAGCTACGTCGCTCCGCGTGCTCAAAGTTAGTCGTATCGTGTAGGGTATTGTTTTTTTGCTTTCTCTCGCGGCTTTTGCCCATTTTGTGAATTTCTCGCTCTCTGTCCCTCTCTTCTCCATTTAAATTCTCTTTGAAAACTGGCCTCTCAAAGTTATTAAATTCGTAACTGGAATTCTCTTGAAGCGGCTCCGAATAGCAGCTATCGCTCTGCAATAGCAGCATTTGCTGCTGAGATGAACCCGAAGCCGAACCGGAGCCAGATCCTGAAGCCGGCGCCGAGCCAGAGCTGCCACTATTCTTTCCAATTTTCTGTAGAGGTACAGCCCCCACTACCCCAATTCCAACATCGATACCACCAGTTGAGCTCGTGCGCAAATCAAAATTTGGATTCTCATAATGATCAGTTGTAGCATCGGTCATATAATCGGCGCTCATATATGCCGTCGTATCTTGCGCTCGCACTGAATGTGCATGTTGAAGATTGTGTGTGTGATGGTAATGTTGATGCTGTTGGTAACGTGACGTTTGCGAACCATAGTCGGTTGTTATGTTGTGGTTGATGGCACTTCTTATGGAGCCCGTGTCGTATGGCCTTTGATACATGGGTTCCTGCAGTTGATATTCTGTATTGCCGCTCGGAGTTCCAGCGGATGGGCCAGCCGTCAGTGAGTTCAGGGCATAGCTATCATCATAGATTAATTTGCCCGTACGCATTGTATATGTATGCAGATTAGTATTAGCATTGCAAATTGCAGGATAATCCGTTTCGAACTGTTCCTGACTGGAGCTGGAGGTGCAAGGCAGGAAGAAATTGGCCACATTCGCATGTGAATTGTGATGGGTGGCGCTCGGAGCCGCAGAATGCTTTTCTCTCATCGCACTTCCATTTACATTACTGCCAACAGCTGAACCGCCCATACGAATATCTCCATTGATGGATACATTAGCCGCATTGCCGTTGCTGCCGATACTAGTCATCTTTAGACCCGTCACCCAGGATATTAATGTTACAATCGCAATCTCGATTAATCTCATAGAAAACTGATAGCCCCATTGCAGCCAATCGATTTCAATAACATTCGCTTGGCTCATTAGCGGTCGCACAGCCGAAATACACACAGCGCCAAAGATTTGAAGAGTAGCTAATAGAACGAAAAGCAAAGCAGTTGCGATTGTTATATGAATAGCATATGATAAGTTTTGATAGCCGTGTATATAGTTCTGCGATTTGCTACGTAATATGCGCTTTAGTATTCGATACAAGTACAGATACAGCAGACCAAGACTGAGGCAAATGAATATATAAATAATTTGACAAATTAATGAGAGAACACGAGGTGGTGGCGGATTGGCCAAACTGCTCGATGGAAACGTGGATGGGGCCTGCTGTATTAAATGTGGATGCTGCTGTTGTTGTAACTGTTGGCGACGTAAGTACTGTTGCTGTTGCTGCTGCTGGTAGTACATATGGTGATTTTGCAATGTATACGATTCAACGTAATGCAATGTTATGCAAAGTAGGACATGAACCCCACAGCCAACAACAACAGTCAATGGGCGAACTAGTGCCGAATAGCGATTGTTTTTATGATTGAGAGACTTAAGGAATAGAAACAGTATTAGTACGGCAAACGCAACGGTTAGGAATGTTGACGGTAAATTCAGCAAAAGCTCAGCAGCAAAAATTGGAAATGTGCTATGTATATTGTATGCATCAATGCATAAATAAATGATTCGCATTATACAAATCCCAATCAGTATTAACTGGATGTACACGAAATACGATTGGGCAAATAAATGCGTTAGTTTGTTATATGTGACTAGCTTGTACAGCGAATAGACAGCCAAAATGGTGAATAGTACAACGGACAGATATATATGTATATTCCATGCCCATGTCCAAGTGGTATTCGCTGATGCAGCTGCAGCTGCTGAGCCTGATCCCATGGCATCATTTAAGCTAGCTCCAGTAGATTGATCAGCTTTTCCTTTATGTACAGGCTTTGCATTGGTTGCTGTTACTGTTGTCGACGTAAACGAAGTGACAGCTGCTTCCCCAATTGCAGCGGCAGCCGACGGTGTTGTAACTGTTGCTGTGTCTCTTCCAGCGCCATCAGAAGCATTTCCATCCAATTGTCCAGGAATTTGTTTACTCTTATTTATATTTGAGCTAGCGGATGATGCAGCTTCTGCTGCATTATCAACCGTGTTGCTACTGCTGCTACTTTCCACATTATCAACAGCCATAACGGGTGAGGCTGGTGGCTGGCGATGACTTAACGTCGGTCTCTGTGTCACTTGACGTAATAGAACAGCCGGTATATCCCCTTTTTTGCCATTCGTTCCTAAAATGCGCCTTATATTTGGTAGCACTTCCTGACGCTTATTCGCATTTGAATCACTTTCGAGTTGTTTGTTATAACTGTTATTATTACGTTCATTTGAATCGTTTGACCCCGCCTCATTTCCGTTTCGCGATGGCGTGTTGAGTGCCTTCTTACGGTCATCAAATACCGATTGCTCCCTACTAGTAGCCAGCAAAGGCTTCTTAGCTTCAGCTACAGCTGTACTTTCATTTGCTTCGCTATTAACGATCGTATGGACTAGATCAGGTGGCCTAAATGGTATTCGTTCATGTCCCGGCATCAAGCTGGGCGGAGGAATTGGCCGCCTATTGTTAAAAGGCAGTACACTCGATACGAGACCCTCATTGTTGGTACCCCTCAACGTAGGCTTGTCTGCGAACGGGTTTTGATATTCGGGTGGCAAGGGTGGCGTGAAGAAGGAACGTGATGGTGGCGAGTACGAAGGAATATCTCCAGGATACATTGGTATTGTGGGCTGACCATTAGCCTTCTTCAAGTTGGGAACTATATGAAAAAAATAAAATAAATAATATTTATATCCATCATAATGTCAAAATTCACGAAAATTGCCACTAATTAATTTCGTTTATATTTACTCGATGGCATCGGCGTGGAATTGTGTTGAATAGTGTGTCGATGACGCTCCCTATCGTAAATACCACTGTTACTACTGCTGTGATGACGATTTGGATTGGGATAGGTTGGATTGTTATTGCTCTTTAAAATGTCAGCA
This sequence comes from Drosophila pachea, assembly GCA_020883565.1. Classification (NCBI taxonomy): domain Eukaryota; kingdom Metazoa; phylum Arthropoda; class Insecta; order Diptera; family Drosophilidae; genus Drosophila; species Drosophila pachea. The sequence goes on from JABVZX010000088.1 coordinate 682,425, forward strand.
TTGGGCGCCGATGTTGGTAAAGCATGATCACGTTCTAGGTCAAGCTCATAGTTTCTATGGCGGGCGCCACTATGAGGCGGTTGATTGGCTGAATGATACCTTAAAATATAAGTTCATTTTAAAGGTCAAATTTACCAAAGCAAAACAATCAACAGTTCTACTAAAAATGTCCTATATTATTAACTAAAAACATTAATTATTTATAAATATGAAATTACTTTTTTAACGATTTTTTCAAAGTGAAACATTTACCTGAGCGTTGTTAAAAGTGGAGTCGCAACCGTAGTTAGGCCTAAAATATAGCTATTGTCGGGTATACTTCGCTTAGTGGTGGATGTTGTTCCATAGGCCACTTTAATCAACACTGCGGCCACACTTCTTTCCAAATTGTCCAATTTATCAAGATATCCACTCGGCGATGCAACAGAAGATCTACCAACCGTACTGTTGGTAGTGATTCGGTAATTTGTGGTGTTTGTACCTTCATCTTGTTCATCAATTAAGATTGATTGCACTGAGCCGATCAGTAATGACGTTACAATAATCGCAAGTAACATTTTATAATACGCAAAATCGGTGAATTGAGACGTATTCATAAAATTTTTTACCGTTGACTCATTTTGAGTATTTTTTATATTATTAAGGTCAGATTTAACTGGCTTAAATGGGTGATGCTCATTGCTGTGTTCCTGTCGCTGCTTGCATCTTAGCTTAGACTTGTTTGATTTCCCCAATTTGACATTTAATACTGATCGGTTTCGCTTTTCGGATGACAACGAAAAAGGTGCAAAATCTCGAATGTTAAAACCATTGCGAATCCTTCGATCACCGGTAAAAGCACTACCTAAAATATAGTAAGCTTTAATTTTCAATTTTTATTTAAAATCAGTGTTTTGTTTATTAATATTCTTATAAATATTAATCAAAAAACCATTTAATATTATTGAGCGAAGTTTTCACTTACCATTAGAGGGCCTTATTACTTCAGCATGCCGAAATTTAACTTTTATTAGGATACTTATTGTTAGCATATCGAATATAGAAGATTTTTTATCCCTCTAGCCTTCTTCCGATAGTCTCTTCATTAATAAGTTACAGTACAAATACCTAGAACGACATATCTTAGTTACATATCACACGAGATCTGGGCTTTAAGAATAAAACGCATCATTCACTTGGCTTAATTGCAGACACTCAAAGAAACTACTGTATTCTTCTAGTTCTATATATTCAAAATAATAAACCCTAAACTAATATGTTAACAAGACCATAGGATCTTAACGAACCTAATATTGAAATACATCATTCATAAATAATCACAAATGTTCTCTTTCATAAATTAAATTAGGCAGAACACATTTATTTCTACTTATATTTACTTTGTGAATTTACGATCCCTTACTTTCCCCACTATGCCCATTATAGATTATAGATTAAGTTTTATCTTAGTTAGTTATCTTTAGTTAATGTAACAAAATGCATTACTTTAATAGACTTCAATTATTTAAAATTAAAGAAAATCAACACTTCATTATTGTAAGCTTTAGTCGTGCGTAAGTTTTCCGTTTTCAAAACAAAATGTTTAATCAACGTAAATACGATGAAAATTCTGAATGGAGCCCTTCAAACAAAAGATTTAAACAATGTGAGATAGTAAGGTGAGATAATTTATGTTTTATATAATATATGTGTAAAGCATTTATACATTAATTATTTAGGAAATGCATAAATCTTGGGCAATAATTTATATGAAAATACCTATAACTTTAAAAGGCAGAAAAAACTTAAAACACACTAGAAATTCACGCACAATTTTCTGAATTCATGCGTGTATCTTCAATCACAGACACACTTATTGCATTTATATATGTACATACCTATAATCACGCCTACATATCAGGTATGTTGTAAGATATTACTTGTACTCCTTCAAATGCATATTTCGATTAATCGTCGCAGCACCCGTCACCAAGACGGTGCTTTATAGCGTTTATAAATTCTACGAAATCTTTACTGAATACAACACATATTTCAAAATTGATCAATTTTCTAAAGATAAATTTATGTACGCGAAGACACACAAGCAACTTAACAATTATGTATATACACGTTTTTATGAATGTACATCAAACAAGTCTCTGCACAAACATATGTACATATGCCTGTAATTACATATGCATATATACACACGCATTAGGATATACAGAAAGGTTTGCTGGAAGATATGAGTGTGTTCATTAACATCTTTTATGCGAATAAACTTCGCCAACTAGCATCAGTACTTTTATATTACACAGCACTAAAAATTAATATTTAAGCATGTTAAAATTATTTTATATTTGAATTTTAGGACAAAGAAATTGCTCTTTATTTGATGATTCTTAATTTTTCTCTTTTACACAAAATGGCGTAGCCACTAGGGATGTGCCAAAAAATCGAAGACTTACACATCGATTTCAACTTTCATTGAGAGTTGGCCCGATTAATATTGGTTGAAATGTTAAAATGTTAGAGTAATCGATTAAATACGAATAGCGTAAATATCTATTTCGACATTATTATCAAAATATTAAGTATGTTTAAAACCCTTGAAGCAATATTTATCAAGAAGAACATTTTTGACAGATAGATTAACCACATTTTTTTTTCTTTAAAATATATACCAGACTACATGGATTTTCGATTTTCATGGCGATTTCAAATACTTTATATTTATATTAGATAATACTTATTTAATTTTGGCAACATATCTACATTAAAATAACAGTGCAAGTGCTTCTTAAAAAAAAACAAGATTTTGATGGACTAGGATGTAAAGAACGAAATATATTTCCATTGCGATAGAGTCTGTATTCTATTTATTTTCTATTCTCTAGGATCATTGTGTACAATTTACTGTAAGTACTACTTAACGAAAATCGCATTTGTTTTTATAATTGTTAATATCATTAAATTAGTATCTTTCATATTTATATTTTTGACCAGAACTATCGTTAGAAACTAGTCGATGTATAATATTTTATGGGTATATCGATAAGTCATCGTACAATACAACATCTATGAGTAAAAAAGAATACACAAAGAAAAAAATCTAAAATTGTTTTAATACATATATAGATCTATATATATATATAACTTTATATATATATATATTTACAAAAATATATTATATTGATAATCAACGGATCTCAAATTGAAGATAAATCATCATCATACATCGTTTATTAATCATGGATACATTTGATGTATCTGATAGAAACAGGTATAACTCCATAGACAATGGCTATTAAAATAAATCTTCCGGCACACCAGTTAGCGTTATAAGCAATATTTAATGAAATTTATAATATATGCACTAATCTATATTTAAAATTATATATAAGTATTTTATATGAGGCTTCTGTATTACATTTTTCCAGTTGGTACTTCGGCTCCATGTCTCGACAAGATGCTACAGAAGTGTTAATGAATGAACGGGAAAGGGGAGTGTTCTTAGTGCGCGACAGCAATTCAATTGAAGGCGATTATGTCCTGTGTGTAAGGTTTGTACCAAAAATAAGTTTTCGAAAAGATTTATCAGACATTACAATTTTGATTTTGTATTTCAATTCAGGGAAGACACCAAAGTTAGCAACTATATTATAAACAAGGTGCAGCAACAGGACCAAATCGTGTACCGCATTGGTGATCAGTCATTTGAAAATCTGCCCAAGTTATTAACTTTTTACACCTTGCATTATTTAGATACAACGCCACTCAAGCGACCCGCGCAAAAAAAGCAAGAGAAAGTTATTGGAAAATTTGATTTTATTGGAAGTGTATGTGACAATAGAAATGCAGACATTTGTTACTGCAAATATTATCTCAGTTCTACATTTTAGGATCAAGATGATTTGCCATTTCAACGAGGCGAAATTCTGACGATAATCCGTAAAGACGAAGATCAATGGTGGACTGCACGAAATGTGAACGGCCTTGTTGGACAGATTCCTGTGCCCTATGTACAACGTGTAAGCGTCGAAGATTACTTCATAGCCGTTGCAAAAACCCATACATGATATTAAATTTTGTATAATTGAAAATTTTTATATATCAGTACGACGACTCAATGGACGAGGGAGGCATAGAACATTCTGCTACGTTAAACACAAACATTTGCCTCGCACGATCCAGTGGAGGGAATTCCGATACACCTTCCGTGTCTAACACTCAATTTAATTCATTGAAAAGAACAGATTTAAACGTATGTAACTATGAAACATATTGCGATAATTAATCATAATTGATTTATTTATTTTTAAATTCCATATAAAAATCTATCAGCGTAAGCTACCAGCTCGTGCCCGTGTTAAACAAGCCCGTGTACCAAATGCATATGATAAAACAGCGCTCAAGTTAGAAGTTGGAGACATAATTAAAGTGACCAAAACTAATATAAATGGGCAGTGGGAAGGAGAGTTAAATGGTCGCAAAGGTCATTTTCCTTTCACGCACGTTGAATTTATCGACGATTGTGATCTGATCAATAATTGTGCCGACATACGAATAAATACCGATTGGCCGGAACAACATCAATAAAATTTCAGTAATTATTTATAATTGTAAGCTAAGAGAATATATTAAATTATAATGATTAAGGGATGTTTACCAATTGTTAAAATATTACACACATAGATAACACAAAAAAGTCTTTTTGATGGATTATCAGATTCTATAGCAAGAGTGAAGTTTATTAATATGAGCGCAACTACTCATAATATAATGTTTATTTTCCCAATACTTCAAGTTGACTAAAGAAAATAATATTTTTCTTCATTGTTCTTTTATTTGATGTACGAATGTAACGATTATGTCCACACATCAAATGTTTCAAGGAATTTAATTGTTTGGTTCTCATTTTATGAAAGCATTATACAAAAGTGTCAAATCCTATGTCGATCAATGACAGCCTCAAAATTCAAGCTAAATAATTGTAAAATACAAATTTTAAATTCAATGAGAACTATTGGCTCCATAACATTATGACTCAGTGTCGAGCATTGTGTTCGAAGGAGTTGCGTGCATTGAATGAATGGCTTGCTAAGAAGGAAATCAAGCTAAATAATCGCACACGTCTCGAATTGGCCGATGTTGTGAACATTGCTCGTCTCGTTAAAAAGAACAAAGACATATTCATCAATGTCTACAAATACAGCTCACACAATGGCGCTAACTTGAAGTTGGATAACTGGAAGATGTTTAATTCAAAAGTTTTACGTAAATTGGGTTTCAAACTATCACTTAACGAGCTGGAGCAGCTCGCATCCGGTAGTTTGAACGCACTTCGATTGCTTTTTTATCATTTGATGAGTATGGATCATCAGAAACTTGTAGCTAGAAGTCCAATTAAAGTACACTTGCATCTAAAGACGTCGAAATCGAAAGTGTCTCAAGTGCACAAAATGACTAATCGAAGTTTTACAGGCTCCACATTGCAAGAACAATTCACACCCAATAGAGTTCCTAAGAATATTCCATATTTAAAACATAAGTTATTGCTCCATGAGATCAATACGAAAAAAAAATATATTAACTCTGCGAGTCACAGGCTAAAATATCTGCAGAGTCTCATCCTAGTGAAAGAAGAGCGTATTAAATATCTAGAGGATCGACTGGAAAAACTTAAGAAGCATTCTCCAATAAAAAATGAGGGCTTTGGTGCAAAAAGCTGAGTGAATTGTAAATCTCAAATATAATGTTGTAGTGCGAAACACAGTCCTTGATCAAACATCAAAGTGGTATTTCTCGCTCCCGTTGATTCAATAAACCGATAGTTTATATGTGATAGCATTTATTCTTGTTTAGTGGACCGATAGGCTATTTTTCAAATAATCGTGTACTATCGATAAAATTTATAAACTGTTGCTTTTTGTATCTTTAAGTATTTTTACTTAATTCATCGAAAGAAGTCAGTTTGCAAAAGTTGGTTTAGGAAAGTAAAAAGAGTTGAAATGCCGAATACCGAACGAGCAGCAAATTTTCCTGTTCATTCAGTTTCATACTCAAATTCGGTAATTATCCAAAACATATACAAATATAAATATATTTATTTAGTCACTACCAAAGATTCGTTCTTGCTTATACTAAATTGTTGTAAACCACTACCTATCATACTGATATATTATCACATGAATTACAGATTGGTTTTATATTCATATTCAATATGATAGTGGGTACTGGAGCGCTAACGTTACCCGGAGTATTTGCCAAAGCAGGATGGTGCCTCAGCATAGGTGTGATTATAATGTTGGCACTTGTTAGCTATATCACAGTTACATTCATTATTGAGGCGATGGCTAGGGCCAATGCGATAAAGAATTGGCAGAGTTTGCAGGCCCTGCGTCATAACAGCCGCACATCGGATGAGGATGAAGATCTCGGTCGATTCTCAAATACAGATAGCGAGACGGTACCGCTGGCAATTCAAAATGTGGAATTTTATTACTACCAACTTAACCAAAAGTTTGAACTTGGGCAAATGTCTACAATGTTCTTTAATGATTGTGGGTGCATTTTGTTTTACCTGTGTTTTATCATTTACCTATATGGAGATTTGAGTATATATTCTGCGGTTGTTGCCAGAAGTTTGCGTGATATTCTATGGTAAGTAATTGCATTGGAGTTCAGCCCAATTTATAACTTATCCTGTACAAAAAATTCTACTTTCACTCTACATAAACAATGAAACTGGTCTTTGTACCAAAAGCTTAGTACCATAATAATAGTAATAACAGAATTTCAGTTGTTCTTTACTCTGAATGCTTAAAAGCGTCTGATAAACATCTTAATTTTTTATGTATATTTTGGTAATCTCATCGTACGCCAGCGATCATGACCGTTCGAATATCTCGATTTCGGATTCAAGTACCATGCATTTAGTTGGCGATTTCAAAAGTAATGGAAATCGCGAGTGCTGGAAAGGTCTCAATATGTCCCGATTAATTATGTACAGGGCGATACTAATTGGATTCACAAGTATATTTGGACCTCTTGTTGTGTTTAGTATGCAGAAGACGAAATATTTGCAAATACTCACTGCAGTTTTTCGTTGGATGGGTAAGATTTATTGATATAAATAAATATATTTAATAATTTATTCATTTTTTTTTAGCATTTATATTAATGATATGTATTGCTCTGAAGATGCTTGTGGGGAATGGCGCGAAAGGCCATCCAGTGGCAGCAAATTTTTTTGGTATACCTGCTCTGTTTGGCGCCTGCGTCTACTCTTTCATGTGTCACCACTCGCTTCCCAGTTTATTGGCTCCGATCAGAAGCAAATCGATAGTGTCAAAAATACTATCATATGATTATATTTTAATATGTGTGTTTTACCTAGTTTTGGCCTTGACGGGAATTTTCGCATTCGAGCACGTGGAAGACTTGTACACACTGAATTTTTTACCTGAAAATGATTCATCGCTCCTGTTTACCAGCATTGACTACTTTTTATCGTTCTTCCCCGTGTTTACCCTTTCTACTAGTTACCCTCTTATTGCTGTTACGCTTAAGAACAATTTGCAAACCTTGTTTCTTGACATGACAAACTATGACTCCTATAGCATCATCGTCCGTTCTGTATTTCCAATCTTAGCTGTATTTCCTCCGTTTTTTGTGAGCTATTTTACCGAGAACTTATCTACACTAGTAGCATTTACGGGCAGCTATGCTGGGGTCGGTATCCAATATGTTATACCCGTTTGTTTAGTATATTTCTCTCGAATCGCTTGTTCTGAGGTCTTGGGCAACGGAATTCGAAATCACTTTCAAAGCCCATTTCAATCGAATTTATGGTTGGCATTTGTATTAGTATGGTCCGTATTATCTGTGCTTCTAGTATCTATCAAACTACTCAGTTAAGCTAAGCCCACTCGCCCCGTCATAAAATATAAATATGTATATAGAATTAAGATTGAAGCAATTATTGGGCTGTGAAATTCACTTTATAGAAAATAGTACGAAATTGAAGATTCGATTTGGGTAAGCTAATTGTTATTGGAATCGGTCTTCAATTATTACATATTATAATGCGGATCGAATCAGAATGTGTATTGAGACACAAACAAGAAGAGCTTGGCAACGCTTTTTCCACGGGGCATTCCATTGGTGAACACCGTCATACTCAGTTCTAATTCCACATCCTGAGGGCCTTCAAGCGTTTTCCTTAAGATAAGATTAACTTGATTGTTGTTTTTCAAAGTGCTGAAAAATAATCATAAAGAGAAATATTCTATATAATTCTATGAATAATTCGTATATAATAAGACTAATCCAAATCTTAATGAAATATATACCAAAATACGAGACAACAACTCACTCAAAATAAGTCTCCGTTGCTTTCTCAATATTGGGTGCAGCATGAACTCGGACAATCTTAAGGTCGAAATCTATATCGTCATACCACATCGGCCCTCGCAGGGTGAAAATTGTTCGACCGTCGGGCGGAAGTATCAGTTTAGATACAAATGTTATAAAATTGTAGGTGAATGCCGATGGCCTTGTATAGCAGTCTTCTCCCTCGCAAAAATTGCTATTCTGCCGGCAACGGCTGAAAAGATAGAGGACAACCTGTGAGTGAAATAGCCTGAAGTTTTAATGCTGGCATTAACTTACTTTCTTTGATCCGGATCGGTAATGTAGCCAGGCGGACAATTTATGGTGATGCATTTGAAGCTGCCGCGAATGTTGGTGCATATATCATTCTAAGAAGTTAAATCTCTTTGTATTTGTATGGTTGTGTAATTGTGTCTCCACATGTGACACTCGGACTGCTTACCCGACCAGTGCAAAAATGATTTTCGCTCTTCGTTTCGCACTCGTCTATATCTCGACAGGTTGATTTATCAGAGGCCAGATGATAGCCTCGGGGGCAGGAACATTGATATGAGCCAGGCGTATTTATGCAAAAGCTTACATATTTTAAAAGGAAGCAAATAATTATTAAACTGGTGAGATAT
>JABVZX010000088.1:705838-718392 GCA_020883565.1 Drosophila pachea
TCATTTCAAACCCTATTCAATCATCCTATATTGTTTATATTTTGTGATCTTTATTTTAATTGATTCCAGGTGGGACCTTCAGCTTCCCTTTGCGGTGTTGTATCTTCGCTAGTTGCACTTCTTATATGGATGCATTGGAAGCATTTGCATAAACCCTATGTAGCTCTGTTTAAACTGTTGCTGCTGACTACAGTTTTATTCGGGATAGGCACTTTACCGTATCAGCTAAACATCGCTGGACTCTTGGCAGGGGTTGCATGTGGTATATTTTTAACCATATCGCTAGTCCCATTTGCATCATTCACGGCATATGGACGCCGAAAAAAGGTCAATACAAGACAAATTATAATTATATTAAATTCAATAGTTACGTCACAATTATTCATCTATATCGCAGATAAATCTGATTTGGACGTGCATTGTGTTTCATCTGTTTATGTATGCAACTTTGATTACAACGTTCTACGTCTATCCCAGTGAATTTGGTTCGTTTAGCTTTGTGGACGAGATATTCAGTAACAATAATGGCAACAATTATATTAGGGCCACAAATAGCAATATTAGCCAGCACAATGGCGAGATAAGCAGCACCACCCGCAGATATTCTCAAACACAAAAGCCACAATATTATTATCATCATCACTCGGAAGACATAATCAGGAACAGTATAGCATTTACCGACGGAAACAGCAAATTGGTAAAATATAAAAACCACTTTATGTATATTTACAATTACTTATCATTAATTTCGCACAGCATATCCATCCGGAAAAGCAAAAAAAAGATCAGATCTGGCAGGAGCGTGTTTATTCACGTTCATTTCGTTATAACTCCAGCTATGGCGATAGCCCATATAACAATATGGATAACACAATTATTGAAGACACAGGCATGTTGGCCCGGAAAGGATCGGTGTCCACCTTATCTTCGGGGAAGAAAAGAAATAGTTCCCACAGCAATGAGGGCCTGCACTTTATATCCAATATCCATAGTATGAATGAAACAAATTTTAAGGGCTTATAAAATCTTCCATACTTTATAATTAACATTCATTTAATGCAAAAATAGCACAATAAATAAAGTGCACAAAACTATACAAATGTACATAAAAATACATACATAAAAGCATATATTATATATACCAACAAAATAACAAAAATATTGCATGTATCATGGTCAGTATTTTCCAATAAAAATTAAACCAATTTACGATTTATCAAATAATTTTATTTATCGCATTTTATTTATTGAATCTTAGGAGAATACATTTCTTTCGAATCTTACATTACCAACGTCCTCGCCCTGCTCCACCACCTCCACGTCCTCTGTTAAATCCTCCGCGTTTTGAACCACCTCTAAATCCACCACCACCTCGACCTCCACGATTACCTTAAGCAAATATGAAAGTTAAAAGTTCAAATAATTCCTATTTAAATTTATATCATGATTTTACATACCCATGCCGCCGCCACGCCCGCCTCTCACTCCTCCGTTAGGTCCAGCTTTCTTCTTGGCGCCTTTAGCTTGTGGAGGTTTCGGCAAAAACCTTGATATCGGAAGCAATTTTCCTGGATCAATAAACAGCTTCTGATTTGGCCTAAAACTAGTTGCATGTATGTTATCCGACAACTTTATCGAGACAGAGTAGTCTCGAACTGTTCCAAAGATTTCGTCTATTTTGCCGATTTGTTCCTTATTTTCAAGAAATATTGGTGCGTTAAAATAGGGAACATCCTCAATATCCACTTTACAAACTAAATCATTTTGGCATGTATAAGTGAAGTTTCCCAATGCAATAACCCGCTCGGGTGGCCCTTGATCAAATGCTGCACGGCCACCTCGCGAATTGCCTTTATTAAATCCTCCTCTAGACCTGTTGAATCCACCTCCGCCAAAGCCTCCGTTCCCGCCGCCGCTTCCACCGCGAAAACCTATTTACAAACATTCATAAATACATTTCATTATTCATTAGATTTTTCATACCTCTACTCCCTCCACCACCACGAGAACGACCAAAAGACATTTTTATGTGATGAGCAAAAATAAACAACACGAACACGTGCAACTCTTCACAAGCAAAATAGTATTCTATTCGATTGGTTCAAGTTCACAAGTTCAGTTAAAGGGCTCATCAAAATGATAAATGAACTAAAACGGTGTAGGTAAATCGAAATCAGTAATCTAAAGCGAAGCCTTCGTTAAGTCTATCGGTTGCAGAAAATTATACAAAGGTTTGGGTAAATTAAATGTATGGATAATTGTAAGATTCGGGAATAACTATTTAATAAATAAAAGTATATCATGAGAATTACACCAAAAAGTCAATATATTGTTCCATTACTCTACCAATCAACTCAAAACTAGCAAAATAAGATATTACCACTTTTAAAAAATTTAACACATTTATCGTTGTAAAAGTGCATTGTCGCATAATCGATCCATTAAAATATAGCGATAAATAAATAAATATCGTATTTGAGATACCATCCTTAGCATACATTTTATATCAGCACTTGCTCAAAAGTTAAGGTAGGTGAGGAGAAATGACGTCATGTGAAAAAGGAAACTAAGATAAGTGGGTGAACATGAAAAGTTGTTAAAATATTAGTGTTAGTAATTGAAATTCTTTTTAAAACGCTTATTATTATTAAAGGTTGAAACGAAAGAAAATATTTCCAAATATACAAACGTACACATTAATAACTTAAATCTATTAATATTAATTAGTAGATATATTGGCATGTTCGCTTGAACTCGTTAAAAGTCGCAATTCGTATATGGTGCAAATAAACTACTTTTGGAATAATAGACTTCTTTTTTTTCAGTAATCAAACAAAAAATAAGAATGACACTTGGCGAACTGCAGACCGAGATACAAACGAAAACAGAAACTTCAACAGCATTAAAGCGCCAACAACAAGAAGCAATAAATCAGATCAGTGAAGTAATGGACAACGGTAATGTGGATAAAACTAATGTCACTCCGAGGCCACAAAAACAGGTAATCTTCTAATGTCATAGTTCCATTCCATTCTTCCTATGTGTTTAAATGTCACACATCCCTTTTAATTTAATATATGTAGAGCTCTGTTTCACAGTATTCTAAGTATCATTATGAATGATGAGATCATACGTATGTGTAGATACACACACACACACAGACACAACCTATGTACTGATTGGCATAGTGCGGATGTCGTGACTCTACCACCCGCAACCCTAGCAAACATAGATGTCAATTGTTCGCACTATTGTGTGATGGTCATGATGAATAACTGTATTAAGAAAGTGTGTGAGCGTGTATACGTGTAAGAGCTCAAAACGTCAATTATAATAGGATCAGACTGCGTATGCGAGATAAAAAATTTAATCAACAATATACCAAGTTTCATGTTTGAATTATTTTAAAGTATCTTAAAATGTATTATAATATACATATATTTACTATTTCAAGAATACAGAATTACATCAAAACATAATATGACAAAATTTTTTCTTAATATTTGTCACAATTTTATGAACGTTACAAAAAGACCGATTCAACAATTTCATTCCTACGCGCGGCACGAAGTGGCGATCTTGGCAAGGTTCTAGAATTCATAGACGGTGGACTTATTACCGATATAAACACTTGTAACGCGGTAAGAATTGTTTTAAAAAGCTTCTGATCCGTTTATGTTTTGGGAATAAGTATGTGTAACTTAAGAAATGCTTAAAAGACGCAATGAATTTTATTTATGTAGAATGGGCTCAACGCATTGCATTTGGCGGCTAAAGATGGATTCGTGGATATCTGCAAGGAATTGCTACGGCGTGGTATCAAAGTGGACAGCGCTACAAAAAAAGGCAACACTGCATTGCACATTGCCTCGCTGGCGGGCCAGCAGCACGTGATCAAGGAACTCATACAGTACAATGCTAATGTCAATGTGCAGTCACTTAATGGTTTTACGCCGCTATACATGGCTGCCCAGGAAAATCACGATGGTTGCTGTCGTCTACTTCTTGCCAAAGGAGCGAATCCTTCTCTGGCCACTGAGGATGGCTTCACGCCATTAGCAGTGGCCATGCAGCAGGGCCACGACAAGGTGGTGGCCGTGCTGCTCGAGAGTGATGTACGAGGCAAAGTACGACTGCCGGCGTTGCATATTGCGGCAAAAAAGAATGATGTTAATGCAGCAACATTGCTACTGCAACACGATAAGAACGCAGATATCGTATCCAAATCAGGCTTCACACCACTGCACATTGCCGCACACTACGGCAACGTGGATATCGCCAGTCTCTTGCTGGAACACGGCGCCGATGTTAACTATACTGCTAAACATAATATAACCCCCTTGCATGTGGCATGTAAATGGGGCAAGGCGGATGTCTGTAGGCTATTATTATCGAATCAAGCGCGCATCGATGCCACCACTCGAGACGGACTGACGCCATTGCATTGTGCATCGCGTTCAGGTCACGTGGAAGTCATCCAGTTATTGCTTTCACAGAACGCACCCATATTTTCAAAGACCAAGAACGGCTTGTCAGCGTTGCATATGTCAGCACAAGGGGAGCATGACGAGGCGGCCCGCTTGCTGCTCAACCACAAGGCGCCTGTGGATGAGGTCACTGTTGATTATTTGACCGCACTCCATGTAGCTGCCCACTGCGGCCATGTACGCGTGGCCAAGCTATTGCTGGACTATGGCGCGAATCCTAACTCGCGTGCGCTCAACGGATTTACGCCTTTGCATATTGCTTGTAAGAAGAATCGCATCAAGGTTGCTGAATTGTTATTAAAACTTGGTGCTAATATTGGTGCCACTACGGAATCAGGCTTGACGCCGCTGCATGTCGCCAGTTTCATGGGTTAGTAGTCTTGAGAGCTTCAGGAAAAACTCCATACAAATACCTGATATTGGTCCTCTTTTCAGGCTGCATGAACATTGTTATTTACTTGTTGCAACACGATGCTAGTCCTGATATGCCCACAGTTCGCGGAGAGACGCCCTTGCACTTGGCTGCACGTGCAAATCAGGTTCGTGAGGCCACGTTCAGACGAAATGCGTTATTAATTTTTTTTTCTGCCTTACATTCTATAGACCGATATTATTCGAATATTGCTTCGTAATGGTGCTCAGGTGGATGCCATTGCTCGCGAGGGCCAAACACCGTTGCATGTGGCTGCACGCTTGGGTAATATTGATATTATAATGCTACTGATACAACATGGCGCTCATGTGGATGCATGCACCAAGGATATGTACACAGCCCTGCACATTGCTGTCAAGGAAGGCCACGACGATGTGTGCCAATTGCTCATTGAAAATGGGGCTCAGCTAAACGCTGAGACTAAAAAGGGTTTCACACCGTTACATTTGGCCAGCAAATATGGGCAGGCTAAAGTGGCAAACCTGCTGCTCCAAAAGGGAGCCGCCATTGACTGTCAAGGCAAGAACTACGTGACGCCGTTGCATGTAGCCACTCACTATGACCATCAGTCCGTGGTGCAGTTGTTACTCGAGAAGGGAGCCTCGACCCAAATAGCAGCGCGTAACGGTCACAGCGCACTGCACATTGCGGCCAAGAAGAACAATCTGGAGATTGCACAGGAGCTACTGCAGCATGGTGCACGAGTGGAGGCGTTGAGCAAGTCTGGGTTCTCGCCGCTTCACCTGGCCTCCCAAGAAGGACACATCGACATGGTGCAACTATTGCTTGAAAACAGTGCCAATGCAAATATTACAGCCAAAAATGGTCTCAGTCCTCTGCATTTGGCCGCCCAGGAGGGACATGTGCAACTGTCGAAGATTCTACTCGAACATGGCGCCAACATATCCGAAAGAACCAAGGCCGGATACACGCCCCTACATATTGCCGCCCATCACAACCAGATCAACGAGATCAAATTCTTACTTGAGAACGATGCCAACATTGAAATGACAACCAATGTGGGTTACACGCCTCTGCATCAGGCGGCACAGCAGGGCCATACTATGGTCATTAATCTGCTGCTCCGGCACAAAGCCAATCCCTATGCTCTCACAAATGTAAGTATCTATATCTTTTTCTGTATATATACATTCACTTTATTTATAATATTGCTACGCGCCAATATTTGTTGGGAGTTTATATTTTTTAAATTCTTGCTTAAATAATTATTAAAATAAGTTTCAAAATCGTTAGAAAATGTTCCGTAAAATTCCCTCCAAGGACATTTGCCCAATTTAAAAGCATGTTTAAATATATATCTAAATCGATCGCTAAATATGTATTCCATTTCCTGTACATACACATTTTATCTATATTTAAAGCGGAATGAGAGTATTTTTTATTTACTTTAATTCACTCTCACGCAACATATGTGTATCTCTTCAGCTCTTCTGCACTCATAGAAACAGGCACACACAGACACACTCACTCATTAATCTCTCTGCTTCTTGCTCACTTTGTTTCTCAATGTGATATTTCTCTTCGCTCACACTGATTCACGAATCCACATTCCAACGATCACTCGCTCTTTTCATCTTTTAATATGTGTATGTTTTGAATAGCTCTCTTCATGGGGTGTTCTGTGTATATCACGTATGTGGGTGTATAGATTACGAGTGCTAGTCACGCAGAGAGGGGTCAGCATTGTGCTCTTATATCCCAAAATTCGGGCGTTGTTCGAAAATGCCAGATCAGTTTCATATCAATTTTTAAGATTTTAGCTTCTACATATTAATTGTTACAGAGCATTATTAACTAAAATCAGTGATAGATTTACCGAGTAACTATATTTGTACTCTGTCTATTTGCCGTACAATCAATACCAAACGAATATAAATATATATATATTTATATATATTACTTATTTATGTACTTATAATAAGTAATCTTATCTTTAATTTGGAAACAGAACGGACAAACTGCCTTAAATATCGCACATAGCTTAGGCTACGTAACAGCAGTGGAAACTTTGAAGATTGTAACGGAAACATCAGTAATCAACACAACGACAGGTGTGTTGGAAGAAAAATATAAAGTCGTTGCTCCGGAATTTATGCACGAGACGCTTTTATCCGACTCTGAAGACGAAGGTGGGGACGAACTTGCCGATCATAATCAATACAAATATATGGCGACCGACGATCTAAAGGCAAGCAACGAGCACGATAATCAAAACTTTGACACCACCAACCCAGAGCACGATCAACTAGATGGCCGTCCTGCTGAAAAAGGTGCTGAATGGGCAACAACTTTTCAATATATATATATATATTATGATTTATGATCTCTGTAATGCAGAAATCACTAGGACGAATGCGGAGGTTTTGGCTGCATCTCCCTTGGAACGGCAGAATGACAATGTTTCTATCGTACGACCGCCCATACATCTCGGGTACGTATATAGATCCACTGACATATCAAATGATATATACGGAGTATGACATATCTAGTAACACATACAGAGTATAGTGAACTACAGCGACAATTTTATATATATGCACATTCGTATACAAACCACCTGAGAGTTGCCCATGCGTTTCAACAACTGCAGGAATTAAATAGATTTTGGCTTTTTTTACAGTTTCCTTGTCTCCTTCCTAGTGGATGCGCGCGGTGGATCAATGCGTGGTTGTCGCCACAGTGGTGTCCGCATAATTGTACCACCAAAAGCGTGTGCCGAGCCCACGCGTATTACTTGCCGTTATGTGAAACCGCAGAGAGTTGCGAATCCTCCGCCTTTGATGGAGGGTGAGGCATTGGTTAGTCGCATATTAGAAATGTCTCCAGTCGAAGGAAAATTTTTAAGGTGAGACTATGTCTTACGTATACACTATTATTTATCTTCTATTGTATAATCCTTAATTGGTAGTCCCATCGTGTTAGAAGTGCCCCATTTCGGATCACTTCGCGACAAGGAACGTGAGATAATTATTCTGCGATCGGATAATGGAGAAAGTTGGCGAGAGCATAGCGTGTATGAGGATGAGAGTCAACTGCTTGATACTTTGGAAGGCGATGTTAATCCTTTAGAGGACTTGCACACAAATCGCATCATACGGATTGTTACCCAAAACGTGCCGCACTTCTTTGCCGTGGTATCACGTATACGCCAGGAAGTGCACGCTATCGGTCCAGATGGGGGTACTGTCTCCTCAACGGTTGTTCCTCAGGTACAGGCCATATTTCCTCCGCATGCTTTGACCAAAAAGATAAGAGTAGGCCTGCAAGCGCAACCGGTCGATCTATTAGGCTGTTCCAAGCTTCTGGGTCAGGGAGTCGCCGTGTCGCCAGTGGTGACGGTGGAGCCGCGACGTCGCAAGTTTCACAAGGCCATAACCCTGACAATTCCGGCGCCTAAGAGCTGTAACCAGGGGATGGTGAATGCCTCCTATGGTGGGACCAATACTGCGCCCACCTTGCGTTTGCTCTGCTCGATAACTGGCGGGCAGAATCACGCCGTCTGGGAGGATGTTACTGGTTCTACTCCACTGGCGTTCGTCAAGGACAGTGTGAGCTTTACCACTACGGTTTCTGCTCGATTCTGGCTCATGGATTGTCGAAATGTAGCAGATGCAGGACGCATGGCTACCGCACTCTATACATACATGACCCAAGTTCCGTTTATGGTAAAATTTGTTGTGTTTGCCAAGCAGATTAGCGCATCGGAGGCTAAGTTATCAGTATTCTGCATGACTGACGACAAGGAGGATAAGACACTCGAGCAGCAGGAATATTTTATTGAAGTAGCAAAAAGTCGGGATGTGGAATTGTTGCAGGATCAAAAGGTATATCTAGAGTTTGCGGGAAATTTAGTGCCAATGCTGAAGTCGGGCGAGCAGCTTAATACCCAGTTTCAAGCGTTCAGAGAAAACCGATTATCATTTATCGTACATATCAAGGATCAGGAGCAGCCAAATTCACGCCTCTGCTTTATGAGTGAGCCAAAGGTAGCAACCGGCGAGGCGCCTTTACAGCCCCTCTGTGCTCTAAATGTGTCGCTTAAGGCATCTCTGAATATCCCAGCAACTCGAGCAAACGGCCATAGCAATGGCAATAGTATTGATCACGGTCTCAACTACAAGGATTTAATCAATTCGGAAATCAAAGCCAATGCTAAGAGTTTGGAAACCTCGATTATCGCCCGCAAAGAAGAAATTCAACGCGCAGACATTCGGTTATCTGACATATCCAATTTGTTGGGCAGTGATTGGGAGCAGTTGGCCAAAGAACTGTCCATTCCAGACTCGGATATAACACTTGTCAAATCGGAATACGCCAACCAGCCGACTGCTCAGCAGGGCTTAGTCATGCTCCGACTTTGGTTGAAACAGGAAGGCACAAATGCCACGGGCAACAATATGGCCAAGGCTCTGAGCAAGATAGGACGCGATGACATTGTAGACCAGTGCATATACAACTTGCAATTGGTAACTGATCAACAGGAACATGGTCTCGCAACTGCCTGCATATTACAGCAGGATAACACCCTCCTACCAAATCTGGCCGATGGACTCAACGAGACGCTGAACATCGATCAGTTCAGCCATGAGCAGAAGCAATCCAATGGCACGGATCAAACCAACAATGGTAAACAATTTTTAATATAATAATATATTAATTACATTAAGTTGTTTTAGAAAATGTTTGCTCCACACCACCTTCCACGCCCATTGAAATCATGAGCGAGTCGCACGAATATCAATATAATTCATTGATGCAGAATCAGGAGCCAAATGGTAAGCAAGTTTACAAGAAATCAGAATAACCAACCAAAATTTGTTTACCAATTACAGTCGAGGACAGTTTAATAAGAACCCTAAACATGGAAAAATTGGATGAGGTACCTTCTCCAGTTGCAGCTGGAGTTGAAGATAAATTGTTGCAGAGCGTAGTGGGCACTTGTCAAACAGCATCCGCAAAGGCGCAGATTGTCGACCTAAATATTCTAAATGTTGGAAATGAACAGAGCGTGCAAGGCGAAAATAATGGAAATGCAGTAACGGTCCGTGAATCAGATATACAAAGCAATATGTCAAAGATATTAGCAGAAGATTGAACCATGTTAACGTAATTATATTTTCGAGCAATGATTTATTTATTTATTTATGTGTATTTCTATGTAATCTTAATTTTATTTTGCAAAATCCAAGCGAAGCTCACGTACGATTAATAATATGCGATAAAACATTCAAGTTATAGTATACTGCTGTGTTTGACAGATCGAAATTCATATTTTTGTATTGTTAATTTTTAATCTGCAACATTTAAATTGATTTTTTTTTTTCGTTTTAAGTTCTTTTGCAATATATATTCGAAAATGTAACTAAATTTTCTATACGTATAACAAGGCAAATATAATATCTTTCGCTCGGTGTTCCAATTCACTTGAATAATTCATTGGAGTTGTATTTCCACAATAAAATTGTTGAGCTAGGTATGTAAGCGATGATTTAATAAAAATAAAAAAAGATTGAAATTGACCTTTTTTCCTTTAAATTTCCAAAAATAAGGAATAGATATTTTCTTGTATGAACTGAATTGAACTAAACTATATATATAAATAAATATATAAGCAAATAATACTAATGCTCGATGTACATTTAGTATGTGTTGAATTATCGAATAATTCATCGATATATACCGCTCAATGTGTCTGCCTATCTTTTCCGCAATATTACACCACATATACATAATTCTAACCACATCTACACACACCAGTGTTCCGAGTAATTGAAGATACATACATAAGCACTTTTTCCTCTCAGATAAGAACGCGTGGAAGTGTAAAAGTATTCAGAATCTCTTAAATGAAATATGAATAAATAAATAAATTTAATAACGATAATAATTATTATAAACAAACTCTGCAAACTTCAACAGGTATATATGTGAGATATATATATATATATATATATATATATGTTGTTAAATGTTATTAAATACGTATTTTAAGTAATACCTCATGCTGTTAAATACACATAATATAGGAATGCATACATAGATATAAATGTATATGTCCATATACATCCAAATATATGAAATTATGTATAACGATTTGTTCCGGTTATGTCATTTACAAATTTTGACATGACTCACGTTTACACGCCTGCTTATCCTATTCGATTGTATATTTCTAAGGTTAGTCTGTTTTGGTTTCTGATCAAAGTAATCTCATAATTAGGACTGCTTTTTAACATAAACGTGTATTATATTTGATGGTGCAAAACAACCTCTTTCTGTGAGGGTGAACCTAAAGTTGCTCACCCGTGACTAACTATTGTTATCGATTATTTGCACATCGAATTCAGAAAGTACAAAGTAAAGGCTGCGCCTAGCAGTAATTTTTCCTGTAGATTTGATGCAAAACGTGTCTTTATTATTTAATCATGTAATTTCTATTTCAGCCTGTAAGCAGACTTCTTCATTGCATATGATTTTGGAATATTGATGTATGTAAATCTACTGCTAAAAGCCCCCTGTCTAACGCATTTTCGAGATGAGTATATCATTTAACATTACTCATCAAGGAATGAGAAAGAACAATTATTTTTCAGTTTGTAAGCAGATTGAAATCATAACACCCAAACTTAAAAATAATAATATATCGTTATATTCAGACGTGAAAAATTACATACGTGGTGAAATATCATTCGAATTAAATTAAAGCTTACTGTACAGCAGACGAGATTGAAATCAAACTTGAAATCGAATTACAAACGGAACCTAAATAAATAACACCCACTTTTTAATAAGAAATAAGTGATTATGAGCTTGTGCGTTTGAGTGGTATTTTGTGCCGAATCAAATAAATGTGGAATAAAGCGAATTAAACATTTAGCTATAAACATTTATATATGAACACAATTTGAAAACCTCTACTTCGAGCATTTAACTTATTTAGATATAATTTAAAAAGTACTACTACGCTATTGGGTTGTTAAAGCAACAAGTATTGTCATCCAGTCGAACCGTAATGAATTCATTGCAAAGCGCAAACGAGCAGCAGGAGCAAATTGGATCATTCAAGAGAAGGTTGCGTAAGCGGCGAGACAGTGTCAAAGGCGTCTACCTTGACGTCAACGCCGACAGTGTACAATCTGACAATATTGACGGCAACCACAACGATTTGGGACTACTGCAAAAGGAGTATATCAAACAATTCTATTTCGAGAAACGAGTCGGCAGCGGAGGACAGCAGAGAAAAGGACAACTGCCTGCTGTGGGGCGTTTGCTCCTAGCGAACGCTACAGCCAATTTTGGGTGATTGACGTTTCATTGGCCAGGACGCGCTGCAATAGTTGATTACAATTGGTAACGGTCAGTCTATCGCCGTTACGGCATTTAATCGCCGTAGCGTCAACGTACATCGTGTTTCATATCATTCGAAAATCCGGGTATATAAAGATGCGAACCCGACTAGTCCACACGGTCTTCAAGTATGCCCTATTTTGGTTGGCGCTGAATTGGGAAGCGAAAGACATGTGCAGCTGACAAAGCTGCTGGACTGTTCTCGCAGATGCGCCGGCACATGATTTGGCTGGAATAAAGAAAAACGCAAATGCTCGTGTACATAT
>JABVZX010000088.1:759603-772989 GCA_020883565.1 Drosophila pachea
GTCTAACACCCACTCAGCCTAAATGCATAGCACACTGCTATCCAGACATGAGCGCACAATACGATATCACTATTAATGAATTCATATTCGTTGCGTAATTTTCAAACAAATCTATGTTTTTCTTGAATTGCCAGCTCTCTCTAAAATTATCGATTTGGCGCATAAAATATACTTTCACTTGTTATCGATACATGTACTTTTTATTTTTACCTGCTCATATATGTATTTTCATAGATATATTATATTTATTATTTATATGTATTGGAGGTTAACATGTAAGCAAAGTTCACGTATAAGATTGTATTTTAATTTATCTCTATTTGTTCAATATGCATACATTCATAATTGTCAGAAATTACGCAAAAAATACATACGATTTGCAAGCACTGTTTCGAGTGTTATTCACTGGAATAAATTCGACGGCATCTTCTGTGTGTGGTTAACATCAGCGTCGGTATCAGCCTCATGCATCTACTGAGCTTGTTAATATTTGAAAAGAAACAACAACTCAAACTTAGAGTTGGGCGCGTGTCGTGCTATTCGCCGTTAGTAAGAGCAAGAGCACGAGCACGCGTCACTGCACACACTTACAGAGCTGCTTTTGTGGTGCATTCCCTGGCAGGCCAACGTTACGTACGACGACTGCTGTATGCAGCATTTACGCTCTTGTATGTATATACGTATATGTATATATAGATAGCTGTGCTGGCATAAGTACATAAATATGTATGAACGTAACTGCGCCTGTAATTGCCAGAGTGTGTACACATATTTATTTATGTTACAAGTGCAACCAAGGTGTAGGCAGTATTTCATTGATAAAAAACAGCTCGTCTGTGCAAGTGGATGCGAGCGTAAACATTCTTTGTTAGAAATAATTACTTGCAAAGCAAAATCCCCAAACACAGCACAAACATAAGCTAGGACCCTTTTTCTTGAAAATATATGCCAAAAAGGGCTGGGCCTAATGTTTTTAACGGAATCCCACACTATCGGATTTGCTGTCTTGCCTTGAGTGGAGATTGGTAAGGAACTTGAGAATGTCCGTGCTTGTCAAGTTATTTGCGATCAGAATCGAACTAGCTCTTGGCAATTACTAGATGAGTTAGGCATTATATTACGATCGATCAACGGCTCAATGTAAATGGTGGTGTCAAAACGGTGGACCGTAATAATAGACCTTACTTAACGAGTGATCATTGCTTCCGTTGTATGTTTTAAAATTACGGAATCTACTTGTCAGGAAATTTTTCAAAGCTTTGCGCTATTCAGTTTCGGTTTCTAAATCGGTAGATGGGAAGTATGGTTACACTTGATTCAGTGAGACAGACCAGGGGCATAAGCGTAAACGGGCAGTAATGGACGCTGATTTATTTGCTGAAGAATCTAATATACTTTATTCGAAAATAGGTTAGTAATACATTCATACATAATTACATTTACTTACAAATAGGTACAATACATATGATATATACATATACAATACAATAAATTCAACGAAAAAAGTACGAAAACTTTCTTAAAAGCATAGAAAATGCTTGTAAAATAAATATCCCAGTTATTCGTATAAATCATAGATTAATACAAATAATTAAGCAATATAATTAATGATTAATTAAATATAAGTTTTCGCAAATTTGCTCAATATTTCTAAAACGCAAAATACATTTATTAAAAATAATCTAAATTGACAATTGGCGTTTAAGTAGAGCGGATTTAAAGTTTTTAATAGCATGTTTATAGATGGTGTCGGCAGTAATTTCTGCATTTTTAGCCTATTAAGCTGTACGAATACTTAAATAGAATATATATCACATGTTCTAAAGTACTAAAGTTCATCAATAAATCTGAATAAACGATGTCAGCCAAAATTAAAATGCAAACGCTAGTGAAACTTGAAATGGAAATCTAACCATCCAACGGCATATTTAACTTAAAATAGAGAGCTACCGGCAAGCTCTCAGCCGCATTCACCTATCTACAAGTTTGCGAAGATTCGGTGCTGCTGATGGCCGTGAGAAACGTATTGACAAGGCATGGAGAAGTATCACATGTCCCTTGTAATACCACACGGTCGTTAAGCCGTGCTTAAACGGTGAAAAAATCTAGGCATTTATTTCCGCCAATGCTGCTAATGCAACAAGATGATCAGCAAACCTTCTTGTGACATTTAGTACATGTCATATGAAGAGCACGTCAACTGCGCAATAGAATATTGTAACTATAAACTATCCGTTAATAATCCTTACTTAAAATATTCTTAAATTATACTGAACATGCAAATGCATTTTGCTCGTTATAAATCTTTTCGCTCAATAACTAGACAGACTTTTAATCAATTTTTTTCCTTTTTTTGTTTTGCTTCTCTTTTTGTACAATTCAGTCGTAGCATATATATTTCGATGTAATGCATAAATATTATATATATATATATATGTCTGGGGTTGCTATTAATTGTAAATTAACTCATTGATAATCTTGGGAAAAACGTTTCGTTTTGTTTATTATCTACATGCGGGCTCACAACTATTTTATGGGAGAGTTCAAATCAGCAAAAAAAATTGAATTATCAACTTCCTTTAGAGATTCGGTCAATCAGAAGCAAGGGAACAAAATCATTTTTGTGGTTATGAGAGGGGTACAAATTTGTCATCTTTATGCAACCCCTGAAAATTAATACAAAGTGGTTCATGAATATGTAGGAATTTGAAAAAAAAAATTACATTCTTGTCATCATAACAAAAAAACCTAGCTTTCGCAAGGACAAATGAACTTCAATGAATAGAATTGAATTTAAGA
Organism: Drosophila pachea; assembly: GCA_020883565.1. Taxonomy (NCBI): domain Eukaryota; kingdom Metazoa; phylum Arthropoda; class Insecta; order Diptera; family Drosophilidae; genus Drosophila; species Drosophila pachea. The sequence continues at coordinate 762,403 of JABVZX010000088.1, forward strand.
ACTGCTTAATGATTTGTGGCTTGTGTTGGCACTTGATATATATATTTATATATTGAAGTATATATATTATATATATATATACTTTGTGGCAGGTCTGGTTTCAAATGATGACAATGACGAACACCGTAAAAATTAGGTGAACACAATTATGGATCACATCTTGTCAGCAATTTGATGTATCCTCGCCATCGAGCGTACAAGCAACGTTTTCTAGCTTGCTGGAGAGATACATTTTCTTACAGTTGGGATCTGAGTCCAGTGCATCCATTATCTAAAAGCATAGCCATTATTAAGTATTAAAGAAACGTAATAAAGTCAAATCGTCGATAACATGATAAAATACGCACTTGCTCTCTATACTTGGTTACGTAAATGTACAGTTCCTTGAGCGCAGATATCGTATCGAATTCGTCACTCTGTTGCACGGACAATTGCTGCATAGCAGTACTCATTTCCTGATCACTGATTTGTGGCAACCTTGCCACTTCGCGATAAAACTCTTTGACCATTCTTCGATAGTTTGGAATGTCCTGTAAAGTGATGGAGTCCATTAGAACATATTATGAAATAATATGTAAGATTAAGTAATTCACCTTCGCAAAGAGAAGCTTATTTGATGGTGAGTCCTTGCCCAATCGGTGCTCTGTAGTCGAGCATGCATCCATAAATGTCTGCGCTATGACACTCAAGCAAGAATCCACCGAGTATGTTTTATTTACATCAAATATGAAATCTGGATTCTTGATGAAGTTCACCCAAAATCGCAAAGGTAAGCTGTTCGATTTCCACGCATGGAGAATGTCGGTATCGGCGATATCATAACGTCTGGCTGCCTCATCAAGCAGATCAAAGAGCCATTTCACAGCCGGAGGTAACTCTTCATTAACGGTTAAGATAATGTTAAAGAAATCGTCAACAAACTTCTGTATCGTGCCCTTTGTCGCCAGCAATCGAGTTAAATACACTTCGGGTATAGTTTTATTAATGCGCTCGTTTCCAATACCATTCCCATGGCCCAGGCAATGAGCATTACTGCCCTGCATTGGAGCCAGCATACCAGATATTGCCGAGTTTTTAATATTCATATAATGATCTGGTATGACGGGCTTAACCAGATGATAAAGCCTCGGCTGCTGCAAGCCGGACTCGATATCGTTATTAATTATTATGTGACTCTGCGAATTATTTATATAATAAACTAGAAAGAAAAACAGAACGAAAACACATTTGTGGTTACCTAGGGGCCTACATATCAAATAGGTTGCAGGACTACTCACAATTGTGGTATGGCGCCTGCTGCTTAGTATATGGCATATTGTAGCTGTCATTTTGTCTAGCTATCAGAGACATAACGGCCGACTCCTTGACACCGTAATGGGAAAGGGTATTTAAACGTTTCCATCCGTTAATTGTTTTTGTCGTGAGATCCTCGTCCTGCAAGGTTAGATGGCCGCCGCGACCGTGACGCCATTCGAGGTCAACTTCATGCACGGAGGGCCGCATCGAAAATGGGGTATTCTTGAATATTGCATCTAAGATTTTAAGCTTCACCTGAGAAATAGTGTCCCAATCGTTAACACGACACTGGACCTTCTCATCGAGATCGTCCTGGAGTATATGTAGAACGACAACGGAATGGGTGACCTGTTCGTGTAGCAAGCGCTCCTCGGATAGTGAATAACGAGCATCGTGAGTTATCGCATCCACCAAACCCTTCTCTACCTGATGCTTGATTGCCTTGAACAGTAGGAATAGACTTGAACCGGCATACTCCTTCAGATAATCATACATGCATATAGCCAAGTAATTGGTCAACATCTTCTCAACCACACTCTCGGTACGTCGCAGCATCAGCTGTGGATGCTTGCTGGCCAATGATTTATCGATAAGGCGCAGCAACAGCGACTTCAATATTTCTGTGGCATATTCCATCTTATTCATTAGCACGATCATTAGTAGCGAGGCGACGTTAACACGATCACGTATAGAGAACGATGCTCGTTGTGTTTCCAGAGTTTCAATGAACGTTAGCAGAAAATACTTGTTGCTTATTAACTGCTCAAACTGCATCATGGCCGTGTCATAGTTGGTATGCTGGCTGTTCCCACGGATCTTTGGCGAATTCAATATGGGATGGTCGGAGACTCCAGGAAAGAATACTTTCATTATGTAATTAACATGATCGAGCGTAGGTATTCCGCTGCTCTCTAGATCGGCGGTCAAGTCCGTCATATCCGTCTGCAGCTCTGCGAAAGCTTGTTTGCATTCGGACCGGACGTTGCTCTCGAGTGTTATCATTTGGATCTGTATGCGTTTGTATTCACGCTCCGCTTGGGTGGATTTGCGCCGAAATATGATCAAGACAATCACCAAAACAATGACCAAAGCAGTGATAGTAAGTATAATGCCCAGCATTGCATGGGACAATGAGTAGGGCTTGTTCAAGTCATATTTCAGATAGCCAATTACGAAGCGCAAATTGCGACCCACTTTCACCACAACCAAAGGCAGATCAGTTGACTGATCGATACCATTTTCATCGGTTGCCGCCGGCTGGTGTTCCGGAGGTATGCACAAAAGCTGTGTGAGCGCAAGACTTGTTATGTTGCATTGAGCTGTGCCAATAGTTACATTCACGTCGTACTCATCGGCCGCCACATTAAGCAATTCACCTTCAATGACCAGAGTGTCACCTTTGTAGAGTTTAATGCCATCGTTTGGGAACGACAGATATTTGGGATCACTCAGATACACAATAGTGCTGCGTATGTCGTGGAAGTATTTGTTCAAATCTCGCACCAATTGCACATTGTCCATCACAAAGCTCAGTTGAAGGTTCAATTGAGTTTCATGCACCTTGACAAAGGCAGCTACATCCATGGACGAGCCAGTGCCAAAGATGTTAAATGTATCGTTATACTGCGCATTCCGTTTACGTTTTCGTTCGAATTTCTCCTTCATTTCGATAGTATTTTTCAGCATCTCGAATTTGCCATTTACTGGTGGCGATGGACATTCCATTTGGCTAGAATTGATAACCGTGCAAGACGTCTTATTCACACGCTCATCGTCCAGGAAAACCTCAAGTTCGGGGTTTTGTATAGAATCTAGGTACATTCCATGCACAGTTAGAATGCGACCGCCGCTAACAAAGCTGCGAAGCGGCTTGATTTGCATTATCCGTGGATCCTGTGTGTAATTGAATATAGAACAGGGTGGCGGTGGCATATTATAATGATAGGCGCCATAATAGCTGCGTGATGACACCAATTGATCTGAGCCGGAATCTTGATTCTTACAGGTAAACGTGCGATTAGCCCCATCCACAATCAGTCGGAGGGCCCGTATGGGTTCCGGCTGCGTGGACTCCGATGTAATACACGTTAGGCGAGAAGACGAAGCCTGGCTAACATTGATATGACATTCGTATTCGTCGAGGAATGCTCGAATACTTGAGCCAATATTTAGATACTTGCCCATTAAGGACAATTGTGTGCCACCTGATTTTGGCCCAATTGTTGGGTATAATCCAGTTAGTTGGACGTCTTTGAAATGAAATTGTACACTTGATTCTGTGTAACCAGCATCGTTGGCTACTTTAATAGGGGCCATCATCTCATGGGGAGCTGCAGCTGTACGGCATTCGATTTTAACCGAGATCTGATAGTTCACCAGCTCGCAGGGCACGTTTCCTATAGAGATCTTACCGCGTACATCTTCTTCGCGTATGCCCAAATTGCTGCCCTCGATAGTGATGAGAGTACCGCCCTCAACTGGGCCGGACAAGGGTTTGATTATGTCGATCCTTGGCCGTGGACACTCGTTCGGTTGCAGTAGGGCTGCAGATGACTCCCCGGCATGGTTCATAATTAGGGAACCACACGTCTCATTGTAGACGCACGAGTTGCCGCACCAGGCACACTGGTACTTGGGCTCCCGAGTTACACACAGGCTACAATCGGCATGATCTCGGTGTGAGCCTAGTACGTCGCACTTGTACAACACTATTGTTGCCGTGTCTATATAGTGCTGCCGATTCCATGTTATCTCCACTTTGGCCTCATATTCGTGCGTGTTTGTTTCATAAAAATACGGAGTCTTCTCACACACCACAATGCGGTTGGACTCTATGTGAGCCGGCAGGAGCATTTGGGCTGCTTCGATTTGAATGGTGCATAAGTAACCAGCATGAGCGCTCTTTGGCTTCGGTAGGTTCTCTATCTCAAGTCGTATTTCCTTTGGCACACGTACGGGCAGCAGAATGGGTGCGCGATTGCGCTTCAAATGGGGACACTGTGTTTCAGCGCTGATGGCGTTTTCCATGTTGTGACATTGCTCCGACTTGTGTACGCATTTGTTATCGTAAATGCACCAATTACAGCCCCAAGAGCTTCGAACACATGACTGGCACGAGCCGTGATGAGAGCAGTCAAAGAATGCAAATAACCGTGAGACAAAATCCTTGTTGGTCTCAGAGCTCCGCACTGAGAGTGGCACCAGCACATGATCCATGTTGGCCGCAATGCTTGGCCTTTGGTCGATTGGAGGTGTCGCACAAGCCAAACCTTGTTCTAATATTTCGGCGTCGATTGGTGTTGAATTACCAAAGACGCAACGATATTTAGCATTAAATGGTTCCGGTAATGTACGTATAACCAATTGGACCCTGGTGAGTTCCGTGATTGGTATTTTATCGGGTACAATAGATTCAAAATCGATACACTGCTGTCCGCTTCCGAGCGATAGCCAACGTGATGCCGAAGTATCCCGTTGACACGTAGAACGAACTGTGCATCGCTTCTCAAGGGAGCACCAACCGCAGAACGGATCCCTCGACTCTAGGCAGGCAGTACAATTCGCATAAACTGAACAATGCTCAATACGTAGCTTCGTTATTTTACGCAGCGACAGTACGTACAGAAAATCCTTCTTCGGCGACATCATTGTATTTGGCAAAATTCGATTGCCTGCATCAACGACGATTTCCTCGTATTCACCGGGCTTTTGGCCAGACAATAGAACCTTCTTAATGGTGCCTGTCTCAGTTCCAAGGAATGCCAGAGAGTGCTGCTGGTCCGTTGTAGTGGTCGCCGTCACCGAAGTAACGGAAACATTCTCAAAATGAAATAATGCGTGCGCCATTATAGGCGCGATTCCGCTTATTTTCAAACCAACATTACAAAAGTTATAGATGTTGCCCAGAGACCCGGCATTTGGGCATTTTCCATCGTTAATGGTGCCCGATATGTAACCTAGATTGCGATCTTTATTTGTGCCATTGAAACACATGTGAATATTCTCACTGAATACATCCTCTATATCTTTCAGGCTATATATACACATTGCCGATTTGTTCTCCGGCTGATCGCTAATTTCTTTCGAGGGCGAAAAGACAGTGACTAGCACATGATCATCACGCTTGATGCCCATTTGATGAGCCAATTTTTGACTCGCGTGCGTTATTTTCGCATCCCGAAGTATATTATAATCAATCTCATCCTCTGTGGCTGTACATTGAATGGTTATTTCAGTGTAACTATCGTAGTTGGAATCAGTAATGCAAATGCGTGCCAACCGCGTTACATAGCCGGCCTCTTCGGCCAGATGGGATTTCTTTTGCACCAGCACAAAATATGCATACTCTGAAGAATTGAATCCGTAGACATAGTCAACGAGAAAGTGATCTCGGTATTTTACGTCGATATTGATTAAGGACTGCTGTATAGAAAATTCCGCATAGTTCAAATCTTCCAAGCGGCGAGACGAAATTGCCGGTACGTCGTGACGATAGTCGCCGACATTCGTGAATGTTGTGCCTACATAAAGTATGTCCTCTTCTTTCCATGAGTATCGGGAAGGTCCAACAAATGCATAAGTGGACGAGAACTCATCATTGGCAGCAAGAGGAATAGCAACGAATTGCGGTGCCGCAGGAAATCGCATCAGATTGTAAATCTCACATGCACCTACAAGAACATAATTGCAAAACAATAAATATTCATATTCGCCAAAACAAAAGCATGCGTCCCAGTATTTCATTAGCGCCTATTAAGTTATTTGCGTTCTTGCTTTGTGAATACAATTCGATTTATGGCATAGACATTCATTACAAAAATTATAATTATTTGATTGTATACCTTGTCGTACACTTCCGCAGGAGATGAGTATTCCATCGTTATGCGCGTAGCTGACCACCAATACTTTATTATAATTATTAACCATCGTAGTCTCCACATCCTCCGGACAGCCGCCGGCATGGCATTGAGGGGCATCGAGCTTAGGTCCAGTAACGGCCTCCGCGAGGACTCTCAAATTTTCGTTTAACTTTAATATTTTATTTGTGGCCCCCGCATACAAAGCGTTGTGGGTAGAGTCAAACGTGAGATGTGTAAAATAATTTTTCGCCTGAGCACTCGAGCCAGAGGCCAAGTTGTTGGCAAGATTCGTGCGATTGCCATAGTTGGCTTCCGTCGATGTTGAGGTGAAGCCGCTGCCGGCAGCAACGCTAGCTGTACTCGCTATCGGAGGCAGCACGAACTGTGCCACAATGTCACTAATAGGAAACAGTTTTGATGGCAAAGATTCGGGACTGTTGAAGTCCGAATGAGGAAGCGTGCGTCCGTGTTCAACTCTGACGCAGTATATGGAGCAATGCAATTGCAGAATCAATAAAAAAATGTATATATAGTCAGGTGGTTCACGGAGATGTCGCAGCATTCTAAACTAGATTTGTGTTCAGTATTTTTAGCAAATTCAAAATGGTGCCTAACAGGGAGTGGAGGCGGAGCACTTTTTAACAATGAAACAACTCGGAGTTTCCAGTGCCTGAATTACATTTTGATTTACATTCTTTACTGAATTTAATGTGCACCTTTACATTTCGATTAAATAAATACTTTAGCTATTTGTCGAAAGAAAAATAAAAACAAATCTGCATCGACTATTTTCAACCCGCACACACATATAAAAGAAACACAGAAAAAAGTGTATACTTTCATAATAGAGTTGTGAAATTATCGATAGCATATTCGATATATTCGAATTATCAAACGATACTATTGTATACTTAACTATCACTCTGACCGATATCGATAAAACTTATACAATTAGTTTATTGCCTCACAGATAATAATAATAGTTTTGGTACATATAAATATTTTCAAAGTTTTACTAGAATATGTAGACCATTGCAGTCCAAATATTGCGTTGAATTTTACTGTCGTTATAATTATAGGCCAAACTCAATTTATCGTAATCGATGCCTATAGTTATGATCCAGTTCAACCTGCCAACATTAAAAGCGGATGAAAAAACAAAGATGTATTCTTTGATATATTTTAAAAATATTAAATGCATCTATTTCATTATTGGTTTATTAAATTCATCTTCAAATGTATGCATATGAATTGTTAACTCTTCACATCATATAAGATAGTAAAAATTTATCAATGTTAATATACCAACAAGTGTCCAGAACGGTAGACCGTACTCACATTCTAAATCTTCGCCTATTTCAAATGAGCAGATATTTAGACCCAATCAGATTGTCAAAAATGTGACGCCCTACTCATGCAAGTAAAGACTATAAACGAACAGTGAAATTAGTTTTGCGCAAGTGTTTAATATACCATAAACGTATATTTTTATTTATTAATATTTAAGAATATATTCGTTTCAAATTGGGAAGACACATATTGGTAGTATTCGATAGTATTATTGCTAGCTTACATATAAAAATGCAACTTTATGAATGGCATCAAATATAAATTTAAGTCTTATTTTATATATTGATAAATTGTCATGTGCAAATATATGTATATAAATATACTTAACAGAAAATACTAGAAAACATCTTTTAGCTGTAGTAAATAAGTACATACTAGAACATGCGGCTGTTCTGTGAGGATATTTAGAAGTATTTAGCAGTTTCCTTTTAAATGCGATACTTTCAGTGCATGGCTTTTGAATAATCGATTTAAAAACTGACGACACCGTATCGCTGAGAATTTCGATCATTAATCATTAACGTATAGGGGGAAATACGTATTACCGTACGGTTACAGCATCTGATTGCAGACGGCTTGACAGATTTGATAGACATGCATATGTATGCATATGGAGCTAGCTAATAAAATATTAAGCGGAGGCATGGCACTTTCTTATGCTTGTACCAAAATATGTATAACTCCCATTAAATATATTGGACATATATCATGTTTGTCCATTCTTAATCAGAATTGAGTTTTACTGACTATTTTTCAATGCTATACATTAGCTTTCTGGGATATAATTTCGATCGTTTAAAGAAAAATGTACGATATACATATATACATATGTATATATGTAATGCACTACTGCATCATTTGTAGGTAACGGTTCTCTTCCAGTAATGAACTCAGCGAAGTTGTCATATCGTTGATAATCATATTTGCGCTGGCATGTGGTTGCGGTTGCACTTGCGGAAGAGGATGAGTTGAGCTGCTAACATCTGGCCAAATGGTTGGAGTATTGCTGTTATGGTGCAGTGCAACACTGCTCAGCGCTGTCCCATTGCTGTTAGTTTCCATCCAATTCTGACAGCTTTGCACGTATTCTAATGTACGTTGGTAAGTGTCCGAATGCATTGACGTAAATATGTTGGAATTTGTTTGCGGTTCAAGTTCAAATCTTGGCTTCATCGGAGCTGATTGCTGATTTGAAAGCGTTGCGAAGCTATTTACATTCTGAGTCATATTTGGTGTTGTCGGCGACAGCTGGGACTGGCTAACGACTCCACATTGTATTTCGTTGTGATCGCTTCTCGGTCTAACCGAAACTGGAATACTTGATAATTCTGGCAGACTAGTCATCGAAGTGTCTACAATATCATTTGATTGTGTGGTCATCTGGAAATTAGTGGCTGGCAGTGCTGAAACTGCCTGTTCTGCAGCTGTAGTTTGAGTCGGAGGAACCAGCACCGCAGTCACACACTGCGCACCGTTGGAAACTGAAGCTGCACTGGCGGCGGTTGCTGATTGTGCTTGGCAATAGGTAGTTGGTTGCTGCCGATATGCACTGTTGCCACCTAGATCCAGTTCGTTCCGCTGCGAGTATGGACTCCCTATCGCAGACATCGTATGTCCCGATTGTGGAGACATAAGCTGCTTTATTGGCGATAGGCAATGTGACTTGGATGAATTGTTTGCAAGTGCCCCTGAGTCCTTGTCCTTGTTGTCCATCGTATTTGCCTGCTGCTGATCAGTCTCCTTAACCAAATTTAGATACTGCAGCATCTCATCTGGCAAAATTAGCTCTTCGACCTCGTCCAGGTTGATCTTCTGATTGGGATGGTGTTCCCGCGAATGCGCCGATCCCGTGACATTGCAATCCTTATGGCAAGACGACGTCGAAGAACGATTATTTACTGCATGATTGGAGTTCGAATTCGCGTGAAACACATTTTCCGAATTCAAGGACATTATTGGCTCTGATTGACGCCTATTCTGCTGAGACCCAGAGATTAAATCCTCATCGTAAGCGGTAGCATAATTAGAATTTTGCTTTGCGTGAACAGTGTTTGGTATGGAAAAGCGCCCTCCATTTTGTCCAAGCTTCTGGATCGGCATGGCATTTGGCTGATGATAGAAGCCATTTGGTTCACAATTTGTTTGCAAACGTTGTAATTGAGTAGCAATCAGATGCGAAGATGGCGGCGGTGGCAAACTAGTGTTGCGAGTTACACCTCCAGTCATATAGCCAGCTGACGTATTCCCATTAACATGGTCATTCAACACTCCGCCGACTGGCAACTGTGCATTTGCTGACATTTGGCTTGAGCGCCGCGAGCAACCCGGTGAAATAGGATCGTATAGGGATGGAGTGCCCGAGGCAGGATTGTATGTAATCGGGCAGGCAATTCTCATCGTTGACATCGTAGACAGCTGTGAGGATTGACTACTGCGTCGACTTTGCATGCTACAATAATAAGTGCTCGCATTCGAATTCTGACTATCCCTGCGGGTCTGAGAAAGTACACCTGACTGTCCTCGACTGTAGCCTGCAGCTGTATTGTTGACTACCGGCTGCTCGGTAGACTGGAGGCCAGGAGAGTTATTGGTGAGCCGGACAGTTGTTTGACTGTTTATTGGTTGATTGGGCCCAGTTGAGCCCGGCTCCATTTTTAATTCAGTGATGCGCTGATTCAACTCAATGATGCCAATGGAGCGATTGCCCTCTGGTATATTGGATAGCACGGAATTGCTGGAATTAAACACCTTCGATTGCAGGCGTGTTCGAAAACGTTGGCGGGGTATTGCGGCATTGCCACCGCCTGGGCCAGCACTACCATTGCCGTTGCCCAAATTGACCATTGCCCGAAGCACTATGGGCAAATCGGCTGCATCCACATCGTCGTCATAGGGCCAACACTCATCCAGGGTCGGCATGGATGGGCTGCTCAAATCGTTTTGCCTGTAGATATTCATCATGCAGTCGGCAGCAGCTGCCGACGCTGATTCACCTTGCGCAGCCAGCTGCTGTGGTGAGTTCGTGTCAGATTCGGATTTGATGCTCGGACTCGAAACGCCAATTGACTGTCCACCATGTAGC
>JABVZX010000125.1:16516-29516 GCA_020883565.1 Drosophila pachea
AGAAGCAGAGATGCCAAGGAGTTATCCGCTCCAGCCCCTCTTCAACTGCTCACCAGATGCTGGGCAATCGATCAGCCCTCAATCTTTACACTATCTTAGATGCAGGATATATGCATCAAGTTGTTGCCCTTTGAAGCCATCAACCAGTTGATCAATCACGACTCCGTCTCCCTTCTCCCTTGCCCTTCACGCAGCGTCTGGATCATGGCCTCGGTTGCCGTGGTGGGCAACCTGCTGGTCCTCGCCGGCCGCTACTTCTACAAGTCGCGCAGCAATGTGGAGCACTCGCTGTATTTGCGCCACCTGGCGGTCAGCGACTTCCTCATGGGCATCTACCTGACGCTGATCGCCTGCGCGGACATCAGCTTCCGCGGCCAGTACATACGCCACGAGGAGTCGTGGCGGCACAGCGAGCTGTGCGCCTTTGCCGGTGAGTGTTGCCTGCTCCGAGTGAGCGAATGCTTCGGCTAATCCCGATCCCCTTGCAGGCTTCCTGAGCACCTTCAGCTGCCAGTCGTCCACGCTGCTGCTGACGCTCGTCACCTGGGATCGCCTGATGTCCGTGACGAGGCCGCTGAAGCCGCGCGACACGGAAAAGTTCAGGTAGGCTCGGCGAGTGCAAATATCCATCACTCAAGTGGGAATAGCCATCGTCTGCTCCACTTCCAGAATTGTGCTGCGCCTGGTCCTGGTGTGGGGCATCAGCTTCGGGCTGGCCGCGGCGCCGCTGCTGCCCAACGAGTACTTCGGGCCGCACTTCTATGGCAACAACGGGGTCTGCCTCTCCCTCCACATACACGAGCCGTACGCCAAGGGCTGGGAGTACTCGGCCCTGCTGTTCATCTGCATCAACACGATCTCGCTCGTCTTCATACTCTACTCGTACGTGCGCATGCTGCAGGCGATCCGGGACTCTGGCGGCGGCATGCGGAGCACCCACAGCGGCCGCGAGAGCGTTGTGGCCACGCGGTGAGTCCCGATCCGAGCGTGTCTATAGCCGGGCAGTTCACCTGAAGACCACCTAACCTCATCCTCTCTCTCTTTCTCTCTCTCTCTCTCTATTTCGCGCGCGCGCAGCTTTGCCATCATCGTGACCACCGACTGCGCCTGCTGGCTGCCCATAATTGTCGTCAAGATAGCCGCTCTCTCAGGTAGGTCGCCCCCTCTCTGTCTCTCGCTGTCTCTGTCTAACCAATGCTGCTCGAACACAGGCTGCGTCATCTCGCCCGACCTGTACGCCTGGCTGGCCGTGCTGGTGCTGCCCGTGAACTCGGCCCTCAACCCGGTGCTCTACACGCTGACCACGGCCGCCTTCAAGCAGCAGCTGCGCCGCTACTGCCACTCGCTGCCCACCTGCTCGCTGGGCAACAACGAGACGCGCTCGCAGACGCAGACCGGCTACGAGTCGGGCTTGAGCGTGAGCCTCGCCCACATGGGCGGCGGCCTGGGCGGCTCGGGCCGCAAGCACATGTCGCACAGGCATATGAGCTATCTGTAGAGCCTCCAGCCCCGGTAGGAGAAGCAGCAGGAGCCGCTCCCTAAATGTGATCTAACTAGTTACAATTTGTAGAGTAGAGCTGCGAGATCTATAAAAAGATATCTATACGTATGTACTGTAAATACAGGTCTATTTGGAATTTTGAGTGCAGTTTGCAACTGCAGGGAAAATCAACAATTTGTTTCTGTTCATTTCTTCTTTTTGTTTAACTCTAGAACCTAACTTCAAACGCAGTCATAAACTATCTACAGGTTGCCCTGCGACTCGGTGGCTACATTGACGTCGGACTGTATATAATATGGTCCCTCGTTCACGAAAGTGGTGAAGCGTAAGATTTCCGATGCGGAGAACTCACTGCTAACAGCAAGCAGCTCCATGATTTGCCACTTCACAAATTTCACGTCCTTGTGCAGATTGGGCTCGCGCGACAGTAGGAATTCAATGGCGCCAGCCGTACACTGGACAGCCTTACAACCCCACTGGTACTGGCACAGGCTCTTGATCAGCCCTAAGGCGGCCAGCTGGAGATCGGGAAAGGGTGTGTGCAGTAGGCTCACTATGCGATTCAGATGCTCTCCGCCAGCGAAGTACTCATACCAGGTCTTTAAAATTACACTGGGGACAGAAGATATAGAAGGTGAGAGATGAGAGCTGTTCGAAGTATCTGTGGCACCTAGCTCACCTGACCTCGGCGCTTACTGGTGTATCGAGGGTGTAGATTACATCCAGGGAGTTGAGCATGCGTATCTTCAGCGCCGGCGACAGGCTATTCATGTAGGCGGAGTACTTGTGCAGTGTCTTCTCCATGGCCGGCTGGAACTGGTCATGCAGCAGCTTCCTGCCCTGTGGCGTGCTGGCTAGGTTGGCCAGGGTGTCCATAGCAGTGGGCAGCACGGTCTCGTCGCCGGACTGCAGCAAATCGAACAGACAGGTCAACATGTGCGGATAGCCGGCGATTATCTTCTGCGGCTGCACTGCAGCAACTTTGCCGAAAAACTTCATGATGCTGGGTATTAGGAGGTTGTCCAAGGGATGCTCCTCGATGCGCAGAACACGGCTGCTGATTATGTCGAAAACACGACGGCGTTCCATATAGCTGAGTCCGTGATTCTGGTCAGCCAGGGGCACGAGTATCTCCAAGACGCTCGCCTGCAGCAGCACATCGTCGTTGTCCAGTTCGCTGAGGGCCGCATCCAGTATGAACTCGACAGAGCTTAGAGCGGTGGCGCTATTTTCGGCCAGCTTGACGGCCAGCTCGTAGGCGCGACAGCGTATAACCTCATTCTGCTGCAGCAGCTGCATCAGCTTAGATTGAACACGTTCATCGTTCAGCCACTGGCTTAGCACAATGGTCAGTATGTTGATGGCGACGGTACTGCACTGCGTCTCGGACTGCTGAAGCTCGTCGAGCACATAGACAAGCAGCTCGTTGCTGGGCAACGGCAATGTTTTATTATCGCTTGTCTGGCGTTGTAGCTCCTTGTACAGACTATTGAGCACCAATGCGCGCAAAGCCGGGTTCGAATGATGGAGTGCCGGATTTAGCAGCTGTGGCAAATTCGCATCACTCATGTCCAGATGCAGTTGTTCCAGGCAGCTGCTTATCAGATCGGTGCTCAGATTGACCAGCGGTTCGTTCTCATTGCCCTCGACGGTGGCACAGTCATAAAGAGCCGGCGCGCGCAGCAGCGATTCAATTATATGGCGCGGCAGCGCTGATTGTTTGCTGATTTTCGTGTACATGCTGGTGAGCGTTTCCAGGCGTTTGCCCTTCGCGCTCAACTGACGCAAATTTTTTTGCCACCATTCCTCGTCCATGCTAAGATCTTAGCGCGACTCAATATTACTTTGAAATGCGAATATTTTCCTTAATTTTCAAAGTATGTTGGAAATAAACCAACAGCCTTCTCATTCATACAATTGAGTCTGGTGTTAAGCGCTAGTCACGGTCTGGGTGTGACCAGTTCCGATTTGACAAAAATGCCAAGCCTTGAGTTTGGTTGAGCTGAATCGATATATCGATATATCGGTAAGTTCGTATATACCACATTGCTCGCACTCACTATCGATAGTCGTGTCGTTGCAGCCCTTAGTAATATTGCAACCCTAAGTCGCGACGCCATTTTACATCGAGTTTTTGTGACGCAGCGTTGTTGTAATCAAAAAAAAAAAATTGTAATTTTTCTCGAATTGCAGAAAGTGCAAAGTGATCAAACGCAAACAGAGTTAAAAATGTCGCAACGCTTTTCGCCTGGCCAAGCGCCGGTGCAGTCGCGCTATCAGCCACCACCACAGGCGCCAGGCATGCGTCCGTATCCACCAGGCACCGGCACTACTTTCCCGGTAAGAGCAAATCAATCATCGATTAGTTGTCAATATTCTCACAAAGCTAAAATTTTTCTTGCTCTGCTATGATTGCAGCCTCGCGGCTTTCCGCTGCACCCGAACACAACGCAGCCCGTGCCCGGCAGTGTTGCAGCCCCAGTGGGACCCGGACCTGCCCTCCTGCAGCGTACCACCCAGCCAAATTTCCAGAGCGGTTTACGCGGCACCGGATCAGGTGCTGGTGGCGGAGGCGGGAGTAAACGATCTGCGGAATCGCGAAGCATGAACAGTGGCCCCAACAAAGGCGAGTTTGTGGCTGGCGCCAAAAAGAAGAAAAAATTGGCGGACAAAATATTACCCCAGAAAGTGCGCGATCTGGTGCCCGAGTCGCAGGCGTACATGGATCTGTTGACATTCGAGCGCAAACTGGACGCGACTATCATGCGCAAACGCCTGGACATACAGGAGGCACTCAAGCGACCCATGAAGCAGAAACGTAAACTGCGTATCTTCATTTCGAATACATTCTATCCGAGCAAGGAGCCGAGCAACGATGGCGACGAGGGTGCCGTTGCCTCCTGGGAGCTGCGTGTCGAGGGCCGGCTGCTGGAAGACGGCAAGGGAGACCCAAATACTAAAATCAAACGAAAATTCTCATCGTTCTTCAAATCGCTTGTTATCGAGCTAGACAAGGAGCTGTATGGGCCGGATAATCACCTGGTTGAATGGCATCGCACGCACACCACACAGGAAACAGATGGCTTTCAAGTAAAACGGCCTGGGGACCGCAATGTGCGCTGCACCATCCTGCTGCTGCTCGACTACCAGCCGCTGCAGTTCAAACTGGATCCGCGGCTCGCTCGATTACTAGGCGTGCACACGCAGACGCGCCCGGTAATCATCTCGGCACTGTGGCAGTACATAAAGACGCACAAGCTGCAGGACGCACACGAACGAGAGTATATTAATTGTGACAAGTATTTGGAGCAGATCTTCAGCTGTCAGCGCATGAAATTTGCCGAGATACCGCAGCGTCTGAATCCGCTGCTTCATCCGCCAGATCCCATTGTGATTAACCACTTCATTGAGAGCGGCGCGGAGAACAAACAGACCGCCTGCTACGACATCGATGTGGAGGTGGATGACACGCTCAAGAACCAAATGAACAATTTTCTGATGAGCACTGCCAGCCAGCAAGAGATCCAGGGCCTGGATACGAAGATCCATGAGACCGTAGACACTATTAATCAAATGAAGACCAACCGCGAGTTCTTCCTCAGCTTCGCCAAGGATCCGCAAATGTTCATACACCGCTGGATCATCAGCCAGACGCGCGACCTTAAGGTGAGTGTTGCCTCAAAGCAAATCCTCGCTATCTGTTAGCTAATCCTATTTTCTTTCCCCACTATCCATGCAGCTGATGACCGATGTGGTCGGTAACCCAGAGGAGGAACGCCGCGCCGAGTTCTACTATCAGCCCTGGACGCATGAGGCTGTCTCGCGTTACTTCTTCACCAAGGTGAATCAGAAGCGCGCCGAGCTGGAGCAGGCGCTGGGTATACGCAATGGCTAAGCGCATCCTCCCGGCCCCTTCTGCATTGTTGCTCCACCCTCTCCCGTCACCGCGTGTGTGTGCAGTGCGACAAAACTCTATTTCCTTCGGCAGTTTAGTTTAAGCTCCCCCTTACGTAATATATAAACTATACATAATTCTATAATTTTTTTGCCAGCAACAAGAACGAGAAGAACAAGATCAGCTACAGCTGCAAAAATAAATAGAAAAACATAATGACTACCTGGAGAAGAGTTCGTTGGCAGAGAGCATAGAAGAGTGGATAGGGCAAGATCAGGGGACCCTTCGAATCCGTTCTATCTAAGGGAACTCTTCTCAGACAGTGAAAGTTGGGTGTGCACGTATGTGCACCGCAGTGAACACTCACTAAGGTAAAATGAAGATGGAATTTACTACATTCAGAAGTTACATGTGTTAAGTGTGTGTGTGTGCGTGTGCGTGTGTGTGTTTCAGCCTAGACAAATCGACGGAATGTGCAACTACAGATAAAGTACTGGGAACTGTTGCCTCTCTCACTCTTTCTCTTCTCCTCTCGCTCTGCGAAGCCTTTTAATCTTTTTTGGGTCTGCTGCCGCGCGCCGCTGCTGGCTGCGGCGGCGCCTCGTCTATGGCCAGGCCAGTGTCGAGGCGCGTCTTGTCCACCGGGTACAGCCATCGCTGGTACAAATAGATGAGGAACACAATGTCGTCGCGCAGGCAGGCGACGCGATGGGCCGTGGGCATCGTGATGATGAAGGCGAAGAAGTCGTCGATGAACGTGTTGAACGCCTTGTACATGAACGCGCGCCAGGGCAGAGCAGCCACAGACTTGAGTTTGTAGTTAACGAACAGCTGTGGCAGCATGAACAAGAATCCGAAGGCGTAGACTCCGTTCACAAGCGAGTTCATTGTCCAGCTGTACCAGGAGCGATGCGGCTGGTAGAGCAACGAGTAGACGGCGCCGCCCAGGCAGAGCGGATAGAGCAGGTAGCTCAGGTAACGCATGCCCTCCCGGTCAAACTGTTGCGTCTGTTGCTCGGCCAGCTGGCCGGGCTCGGGCTGCGCAGCTGAATGGCCACTACGCTGATCCACCTCCTCCAGCTTGCGGGAGATGAACGACTGGA
The DNA here is from genome assembly GCA_020883565.1 of Drosophila pachea. Classification (NCBI taxonomy): domain Eukaryota; kingdom Metazoa; phylum Arthropoda; class Insecta; order Diptera; family Drosophilidae; genus Drosophila; species Drosophila pachea. Next base: position 23,016 of record JABVZX010000125.1, read on the forward strand.
AGCTGAACTCCAGCCGCAATATCTTCTTGCACTTCCACAGTTCGATCAGTGCGCCGAGGCCCACGGGTACCAGCACCAGATAGGATGTCTGCTCATCGAGTAGATACAGGAATATGACGCACTGCGAGAACGCTCGCCAGAGTGTGGTGCGCGTGGAGAGACCCTCATAGGATTGCTTCTTGCGCCAGAACGACACGTCGTTCTTGAAGCTCAGGAAGTCGAACAGCATCTGCAGGTGGAGGAAACGCATCAGCTTTGCCACACTTCTATGGATGTCAAGGACTACTCACATGGATGCTGGACACAAAAATGGTGCCGCAGAGCAGATAGACATTGGTATCGGAGAATATACCCTTGACTTCGTCGATGTCCTTCTCGGCGAGGCCAACCGTCTGCAGAATCTGTGTAGCGTGCTCCATGAGCAACATAAGCCGCAGTTTGCCCACGCCCACTGGCTTATAGTGGAAGCTAAAAGTGAATTCGGTGGTGTTGCTAGTCACTGGCACTAGATCCTTAAGCCGCGTGTTAAACATGTCCGTTTGTAGTATGGGCAGTATCTGCTGCATGCGATTCACCCGAATCAGGGGCGCCATTTCGGGCGGTAGATCCGCCTGCGACAAGGCGAACATGTCCGTGAGTAGCGTTACATACACATTGGCGCGAATATGCGTAGTGGGTCGGTCGGACGCTGTCTTTGGCTTCTTCTGCTTCGCCTGCGTTTTGGCAGGCGGCTGTTGGGAATCGCCATCGCCTAACAGATTGAAGGCCTCGGCCCGTGGTACCATGTAGTCACAGAGGCTGAGAGTGTGCACAACGGTGGGTCCGTCGCGTCGCAAGGTGCGCCACTCAAGCGGCTCGCCTTCCAGGGCCAAAACCACATGCAGGTACAGTGTGCCGTTGCGACGCGTCTTGGGAGGCACATCTAGCTGGAAGTCGTGATCGAAGGGCTGCGCATAATCGAAACGCTTCACCTTGTACACATCCTGCACTTCCGAGGCGATGGGATTGCGGGTCAGCGAGCTGAAAAGCGCCAGCTGCATTCGTGGCCGCTCGGCCAAGAACGAAGTGTAGCACGGTGAGCTGGTGCACTGCAGCGTCGTGAACAGCTGTGACATCTGGTAGATAGAGTGCAGGATGTAGCCAAGAAACGCCACGCCCACCAGTGTTGAGATCGACGGCATAGCCATGGTGATGGTCTACTAACAAGCTCAGAGCTGGCAGTGAGTGAAGTGCCCGATCCAGGTGTCAGCAAAAAAGCGCAAATACGCGAAAGCGGCAGAAATTTGTTAATTAATGCGCATCGCAGCGCATAAAATGCCGGCGTAGCCAATCCTAGTGTTGGGCAACACGCAAAGCTCGGCAAATGGTGAAAGCTTGTGTTTAATACGAAAAGCAAAAGCAATGAGAATAATTACTAAAATTACTAGATATTAGGCTATCTTATTTTTGTATTATTTTTTATTTTTTTACTATTGGAGCTTATCAAAACAACGAAAAAAAAATGTGGAAAGTAAATATGTATTCACATTCTAGATTTAGTTTGGGAAGCTGTTGTATTTGAAAACAGGGCATAAAAATACCAACAAGAACCCCACTTTGCAGCCCTGGCGGTCTTTCCAATTATCGATAACTGATCGAATTCAAATTCAAATACAAGTTTTCCGTTTTACTTTTTATTTGGTAGCAGAATTATTTAAAGGTTTACACAAATTATATAGTGAATATATACAACATGAGTTTGTAAAATTAGGTACTAAAGTGGTATTTTTTTGTGTCGTTTTCTGTTTTGTAAATATTTATATGTATATAATATAACATACTCTGTATAATTATAGCTATTAAGTACTAGTTACTCTTCGTCACACACAAAAATTTCCAAACCTTTGCAATAAGTTAAACGACTAAAATGTACACATTACGAAACAAAAAAGGATATACATATATATATATATATATAAGGATGGATAGAGTAGTTGAAAGATCTGTATGGGACAGTGACAAGAGAAGTGTTAGCTAAAGAATTATCAAATGTCAGGTTATATATGAACGATCGATGCTATAAATATGTGGAGAATTGTTTACATCGGCATGATTCGATTAGAGAAGATAAAGAAATGCTAGAGAAATGTTCGCTATTATTATATTTATATGTATATATATATATATATATATATATATATATATATATATATAAAAAGGTGTTCGTTTGATAGTAACGCATAAATAGAGAAAGAGGGGAGAGTACCCAAAGCTTAGGCGAGACGTTTTTTTCGACTAGGAGACAAGATTTTGAGCATTGTGACAACGGGCGCCTCGAATGACATCGAGACGACAAAGGACAGGAAATACGAAGCGACCGTCAGGCCAAAGAACATGACGACCTGTCGAGAGAAAGAGAAACGCATATATGAAGAGAATAAACGGGGATGAGGAGAGTGTGAGGGAGCGTGGTACATACCATCAGATCTCCGCCGAGGTGCAGCGGCGCATCCGAATTGAGCGCCATGGAGCGTATGACTATCGGATGCACCAGATACGCGCAGTAGGTGACGCGCGAGAAGGGATAGAGGCAGGGCGCCGACAGCAGCGAATTGATGTAGCCGCCATAGCCCGTGGAGCAGGCGATCGTGATCCAGGCCAAGGATAGCGCCCAAGCCGAATGACTCAGCGAGCTGTACGCGGCCGCTGTGAACTGCGACAGATCGGCCCGATACAGCCCGAAGACCAGCACGAACAGGTTGAGCATGGCCAGCGTCCAGGCCGTGACGACAGTCAGCCGTGGCAGGCGAATTTTGCAGTTGGTGCGGAACAGTATCCAGCCCACGGCCATGCCGATCAGATAGGGACCCAGACGCGTCCAGGGCTTGTCGTAGATCTTGTCGAAGAGCGCCAGCGGATCATCCGTGTTGGGCCTGTGGTTGTTGGTGAACGCGATCACCGCCGTGGTTATCCAGGAGAGCACCAGGAAGACCAGCGTGGTGATAGCCGACAGCTTGAAGTGGCGGACGCCCACGATCAGGATGATGGCGCCGATCATATAGAACTGCGTGTCGTTCGCCAGGTACCAGCTCCAGAGCATGCACTGTGCAGAGAGAGAGAGAGAGGGAGAGCGATAGTGCAGGAGAAAGAGAGAGAGAGAGAGAGAGAGAGAGAGAGAGTGGGTGAGTTGAGTTTGCTCTTGATTGTATGAGGGCCTCTCTCGGAGGCACCACGCGGGCGACCCACCATCTCATCGACGGGAAACAGCGTGTTGATGTAGAGTATGTTGCGCCACCAGTAGTCCGGGCAGGTGACGTGGTCCATGGTGGGGGGATCGAATATGGAGTAGGCAGCCAAGTAGCGCATGGTCACCTGGACGACGCCCAGGACGAAGAGGTAGGGCGCGGTGAGGCGCATAAAGCGATAGGCGACCAGGCCAAAGAAGTGGGCGGTGCCCGCTGTGAACTCGTTGGCGCCCTTGCTCAGCTTGTTCAGCTTGCCCTTGGCGTTGGTGCGGAAGTAGAGGTAGGAGATGAGGAAGCCGCTGATGAAGAAGAACGTGTCCACGCTGAAGGGCCCGTTGGTGATCGCCTGGAAGAAGAAGTTCTGCTCCACCTCCTTGCGCATCTCCATGTTGTCCGAGTACTTGAACACCACGATGCACGTGTGGCCGAGTATCACCCAGGCCATGCTGAATGCGCGCAGTCCGTGGATGCAGGGAATGGTGTCGGCGCCCACATTCCGATCGCAGATCGCATTGAAGTTCGTGATGGCCGAGAAGGAGAGCAGCAGTTCCGAGTAGACGCTCAGCTTCTCCGGCTCGTGCAGGTGACCCTCCAGGTGCTCGTCCGAGTTGCTGTTCGTGTTGCCGTTCGAGACGGGGACAACGTCTGCGCTGCTGCTCCGGCTGCTGCTCATGCTCACTCCGTGATGATGATGATGATGATGATGATGATTATGCACGGCCATCCGCTCTCGATCGTGAAGCTCGTGCTCGTGCTCGTGTTCGTGCTCGTGCTCTTGGTCGTGGTCGTGCGGGTGGCCGTTGCCGCTGTCAGTGTCGCCGGGCGGCAGGTGGAGCACCAGCTGGTTGAGCTGCTTGAGCGAGTCGGACTGATTGGACTGCTTGAGGGCCTCCTCGTGGGCGGTCATCGTGTCGCTGTAGTCGGAAGAGGCGCAGCCGATGCCTGAGCTCGTCTCGCTGTTGTTCATCATCTCCTTGTCCTGCAGTCGCAGCGCCTCCTTCAGCTGCCGGGTCAGGTAGATCTCGTACAGCGTGCCGCAGCAGATCAGTCCAATCACAATGCAAGAGACCACGCTGGAACGGGTAAGCGGCCTGTTAATAAGCTACTCAAACAAATGGAGGGCGTGGCGTGGCGTGGCTCGACGGGTCCCTCCGCCGGGCTTCACCACAACTTGGCTCTTTTTCTCTTGGGCATTTCTCATCGCATTTCACACGATTTCAAATGCTAATCGCTAAAGCCAAGAAACGCCGCGGCGTCGGCGTCGGGTCTCTCTCGGGGGGAGGAGTCCGAGTGTTTGCCGTGGCCATTAGCGATCGACTCACGGGTATTTTTGAAAGTGAGTTTGGTCTGGCTGCGCCAGATACTTACATCAGCAGGCAGAAGGTCTTGTCCGCCCAAATGTTGAACTCCGGGTCCGTGGGCACGCGTATGTCCAGCACGCGCAGCTCCCGCCCGGGCAGCTCCTGCCTGGCGTAGCCGGCCATCCGATGCAGGTCGCCAATGCTGCAGGTCGCCGGCAGGCACAAGCCCATGTAAATGGTGCGCAGCTTGACGGGACGAAAAGAGAGACAAGGAGAGTTAAAGGAGAGTACGCAAAGAGACGGAGCTTGAGGGAGCAGCATTCCATACGAGCTCAACGGAATGTCGGATCTTCCAAGCAGTGCTCCCCCCTGCCCCATTGGGCTCTCTCGGGGGAGAGCTTTCGCTCGTCTCTGATCAGATCAGAGCTCGGCCTGATGCCGCTCACTTGACCTTGGCTACTCACCACCTGAGTGGGCATTGTCTCGTTCAGCTGCAGCTTGAGCACGTAGAAGCCGGGCATGAAGGGCGGCGGCGGGTTGTAGACGCTGCTGTAGGCCTCGGCGTAGGCCTCGGCAAAGGGCAGGCCGTTGTTGCGATTCGGATTGGCGCCGTTCGAGCTGTTGTTGTTGTCCTTGGTGTCCTTGTTGTCCTTGCTGTTGACGGAGTTGGGGCTGGCGATTGTGCTGGAGCCGTCGTAAATGGCTTCGCAGAGGGCCAACGAACCCATCCAATAGTTGTTGCCGTAGAAGAAACCGGAAGTGTAATGGCCGGAAGCGTCGTCCACTGCACGAGAGGAAGCAAAGGGGGAGGGAAATCAGAGAAAAAACCTTTCAAAGAGAAGGGCAGCCCGCCTGGGCAGCCCTGGTTATGGCAATTCCAGCTACTATTTACTACCCTGTACATCAAGTGCGGCAGTGGGTCGTACTCGTCTTGGCTGGGTTTGCGGGACATCATCTATAGTAATCACAACTTGCCCTATGAACTGTATGCAGCGGGACTACGAGCTTGAGGATCGAATACGTCGAAGGACTTGTATAGTAATCACTCATCAGTTCATCAGTCTATTAGACATTTGTGAGTTATTAGTCATTATCATCGGTCATCAGTCCGATATTAGCCATTGGTCATCATTCATTAGGCATTAGTCATTAGTCAGTGCTCATCACTTATCACTCATCACTCATCAGTCATCAGTCATCAGTCATCAGTCATCAGTCATCAGTCAGTGCTCATCACTTATCACTCATCACTTATCACTCATCACTCATCAGTCATCAGTCATCAGTCATCAGTCATCAGTCATCAGTCATCAGTCATCAGTCATCAGTCATCAGTCATCAGTCATCAGTCATCAGTCAGTGCTCATCACTTATCACTCATCACTCATCACTCATCACTCATCACTCATCAGTCATCACTCATCACTCATCACTCATCACTCACCACTCATCACTCATCACTCATCACTCATCAGTCATCAGTCATCAGTCATCACTCATCACTCATCACTCATCACTCATCACTCATCACTCATCACTCTTCAGTCATCAGTCAGCCATTAGTCATTAATCATTAGTCATACACCATTCATCAGTCATCGCTCTTTCCCTATACCTATACGCCTATCTCCGCACCTAGTTAGGGTATCTTCCAGTCAGTCAGCGCTCGGCTATCCGTTGTTTTGAAATGATTTTCGCGTTTCTTTTCTTTTTCTGCCTTCGCATCTGTTGGCATGAAGCAAAATGAGTTACCTGCTGGTTATATAATGCTACTGGCGGGTACACAACACCGCCCGCCCGCCCGCCTGGCCCATTCCTCAGTCGACCTCCCTCCGCTCATCCCATTATTGTAGCCACTCGGCCGTTCGCGTCTACGCCACGCCTGCTTGCAACATGTGGCGCGCCCCGCCTCAGCTCTCAGCTCTGGCTCGGCTTTCGTCTTACGACCGTCCATGCGATCTTCTCCCGTAACATAT
>JABVZX010000125.1:341959-357543 GCA_020883565.1 Drosophila pachea
AAGGTATTCAATATGCACAAATTGAGAACTGAAGCTGTGAGAGAATCGCAGAACGAGAGACAAGTTCTATTTTACAAATGATTCAAATTCATCTTAATTGCGATTTGAGGTTAGGTTAGAAGTCAGGCACGCACAAGCGCTCAACCACACACTTTCATAAAATTACGGCATGTTTATGCACTTAATACGAGAAGTCAGTGCCTTCCTTGGCCCCTTGACTGCCTTTGTGAAATATGCATAATTAAAATCTATGTAAAGTGCACAATACGCCGTCTTGGGGCAAAAGTTGTTAATCTTTTCATGCAGCTGCATAATTAAAATCTGAATATGCAAATTCAATGAAAACTGTACGTCCCACTCGCACGCAAATGGGCCAAATGGTAAACAACAACAACAACAGCAGCAGGAGCAGTGCCGAAAGAGGCAAAAGGCACACGAAAAAATAAAAGGCTTCAAACATACACACGTACGCACACGTACATACATATCTAGGCGAAGGCAGACAGAAAACTTAGCAGTTACGCTGCTCGTTAACAGTCAGCATTTGACTTGGCTGCGCTGTTGCTCCTGTTGTCCCTCTTCCTCTCGCGCACATTTGCGCTTTTAGCTGTCGTTGTACGGCGTTTGTTAGCAAGTGCGTGTTGTGCATGGGTGTGTGCGTAGCAAGTAATTGCAAAATATGAATGCATAATGAGCAGATATTTGCAAGTGTGCAGACTTCAAGCAGAGCAACCGTTATGGGCGTGGATCATTCGGGGAGGGTTTGGAGAGGGAAAGCAGGGCGGCAACTTTTATGCTAAAATGTGAGAATCGCACGTGTATTTGCATTTCGCTAGTTGCTTGCTCCGTGCAAGGACACACACACCACCCCACACGCTATATGTGTATGTACATATACGTAAATTAATGTAAGCATGTAAATAGTACGTAGGTCTGTGTAGGCAGGACCCAAGAAACTGAACATCTTCCCTTGAGTGTCACTAGCCCACATTCTGCTATGCGAACAAATAAACATGACGACTGTTTGAGGACATGTTGAAATTGCAAGCAGCTCATTAAAAACGATTGACCAATTGAATTGTGAACAATGATAAGTTGGCTGCACAAGTAAAGTATGTTGAGAACGTAGCTTTTAATCATCATGAGATGCAAAGGATCTTAATAAATCCAAATATCCATATTCTAGACATCCAGCTATACGCCCGCAGGGCTTCGCTATCGAACAATTTCGTACGACTCTGAACAAATCGTGCCTAAAGGACAAAGTCCAGTTTATACATACCATTGACAATGTACTCGAGGTGAGTGCGCACACGCGATCTGGCAACGTCATTTAAATGATCATTTGAATATTAACTGTCTGCCAGCTAATTGGGGCTTTTGACGAGGTGATGTCGCGAGAGGAAGTCGAATTCGGAGCAGAGCCGCTGGCCGCCCTCCAACTTGCGGGCATGATGGTGTACATGCTCCATCACGACGACTTGGCGAGCACCCAGGTTCAGCGCACGCTCTTTATGCAGCGCTGCTTTGATTATATGGCCTGCACCGAGGAGACTCACGTAGGTATTTGTATATGTATAGGAAAATATGGAACTCTCTTTGTGTGTGTTTGTTTGTGTCCATACTCTAACCGAAATATGATAGGGCAGGTGCATGAGCTCTGCACCCAGATGATAGCGCTGCTGGATTTCAACGAATCCGATAATATGCTGAATATGATAATTTGCTGCCGCAACGCCAGCCCGCTGGGCACCATGGCACAAGTCGTGAGCACCTGTCTGCTTTGGGCTATGCTGGACAAGCTGACCGACCTGGGCTTCCAAACGCATCGGCTGCGTGCCTACCCCGAACTGATGATGGCCATTGCCATGGTCAACCCGCTGGTCTATCTGCAGAACTATCTGCACTCGCTGAACTTGATTGTGCGCGTGATTGGCGCACTGCTGATAGTCGGACCATACGGATCAACAGAAAAGCTGCGCAATGAGGTAGGCGTGAAGCAGGACATGTTAGAGTTGCCTAACGCCGATGCTGCCACGCTGTTCCGCTGGCTAAATACCATCGTTGACGAGCTGCGCGATGAGTTGCAGCACCGCGACGGGCGTGCCCAAGAGCGCATGATTGTTTTGGAGATAACCTGCGAACTGATGAAGCTGGTGCACACTCATTTAGTCGAATCCTATCAGCGGCTCTACCGCATTGCCGACTTCGAAGATGACGGGTTCGTATCGGATCATCAGGTTAACAATGATGCCGACTTCGAATGGTTGGAATAATTTTATTTATTGGAATATTATTATTATTGTTATTACTTTAAGTGTACTCTTTGTCCCAATAAACGAGCATTAATATCATTCCATACCTTCTCTGTAACCTTCGATTGACATAAGCTGCAGCTCCTGAATTCTATTCGATGCATCTTTTCACTATTGGTTTGCTACGGATTACTATACATGCTTTACAAACCGGAAATCGAACTCACTTTCAACAACTACACATATGCTGTAAAGCACGGAGCAATTGACATTTCACAGCTCCCATTTCTTCTAGCAGAGCAGAGCGCGCAAGTTAGCCCTGCCCCCGTATTGAATGAATTGCAAGCTGGTGAAAAAGATGGCACGGCACAGGATCACGCCTGAAACGGGCGTTTCATTTATTTCCGCGAAAGCTACATTTAATTAGGTGCTAAGAAAAACTTCTTCCAGAAACTGCGTACTCTCCTCACTCGTCAAGCACACTGTCCAGCCACTGCTCTACATCGTTTTTGCTGCCGCTCGTTGGTGTCGGCGGCTGAACGACCGGCGAGGTGGCTACCGGCAGAGTTATACCCGTGGAATTGGGTGTCTCTGGCACTTGCGTATCTGTCAGCGCCAGCAACTCGTCCAGCTCGTCGGGTGCGTTTGGAACAGAAGAAGCAGTGAGCTGTGGCTCCTTTGCGGAAGGCGCATGGGATTTACTGGCACTGTTAGCGCCGGCGAATTGACCATTAGCCTCGCGCAGCACACGCTCTTGGTAAATGCGCTCAGCGCGCTCTGCCGCCTCGTTCTGGGCTGTAATCTGCTGTCGAGTAAACATGTTGGGAGAATAATCCATGCGCTTGTGGAATGGTATCGTTTGCAGACCACAATTAAGCAGGCTGATATTAAGCGTGAAGCAACTATTAGTCACATTCGCATGCAATTGGGTTTGACCCTCGACTATACTGTTCCATTCTTTTTCAGAGCCAAAAGTGAAGTGGCCGCCTCCCATGTTGGGGAACTGCGACATCTGCTTGTAATCGCCGGCACGAAGTTGAGCGCGAGCATTTTCATCAATGGTGCCATTCATTAGTTCTCCATCGTCGGTATCCGTCGGCGGTAGTGTGTCCAGCATATCGCGGTTCTTTTGCGGCGCTAGGGAGCGCGTACCGCTCGACCAGCCCTTGCGTGCAAAACGAGGCTCATCGCTCGAATCTGCCACATCCACAATGCTGCGTACAGTTGTTCTGGGAGAACTGGAGCTGGTATTGCAGCCCCGATGAGATTGTTGTTGTTGCTGTTGTTTGTGATAGTGTTTATGCTGCTTCATATTTTTCCTATTGCTGTAAAAACGCAAGTATTTGTCAGCTGTTGAAGAGCTTTTGGATTACGTGTTACTTACTCCTTCGATCGATCGTCCTTGCCGTCCATTTGACCTTTTGGGTGGAATTTGCTTAATTAAAATTCGATAAGCATTTGTTTACGTTTCCTGTGTAGGTTGCTGTGGCTGCGCACACAACTGTAAGTGCGAGTGGAATTATGCGACGAACAGCTGTCAGCGCTGCCAGACAAACAAACATGGATACAAATGCGCTCACGTCACGAATTCACAAAAATATCGATTCTCCTACTGCGATAATTGCCATTCAGAGACTATTTAATGTTAACCGATATTTAAGACTCAATAAACGCATGGCCTGGTCACATTTTAATTTGGTAACCATGGCCAATTATCCGCGTCTCCTCGTTTTATTAAAGCTAATATTTACAATGAGTACAATTACAACAACACAATTAAATAACTTGGTCCACTTCATGATGTTCCAAGTGTTTCATATAAGCCAAAAAACATGTCCAGCATAAACTGCAAACACTTATAAAAGGCACGCGATTCCGTTCCGGTATCACGGAGAAGTTTATTGTCGCCACCAGAGGCCATACAGCCAAAGCAACCTATTGGAATAACGGCAAATATATAAATATTTATTTATATATTCGATTTATATGACAGTATACCTTGTAAGTGGGGAGGAACTTCTTGCCAACCTCGGCTACAGCTTCCCGTACGGTTTTGGACTCAAGTAAACTCATGATGAAATAAAAACAAGTCATTGCTGCAGGTGTATAGGAAATGGTTTCTACGGCCGCCTTAATTATACCATACCGAAGCGATGTATGTGGCCACATAGCGCTAGAAATCTTTGGGAGATTGGACGTTACAGCAGTATGAGCTAAAGCGATTGGAACATACCTTAACCCAGCCGTACAGCGTGGGTGCCACGAACAACCCGCCGTACATGCTGAAGCGAAAAACGCGCCACCAATCGTAGCTACCTACATCGGAGAAGCAGTTCAGTTAGAGCTTCTTATAATATAATTATACGCAAGTCAGAGCTGGAACAACAGCAGAGCAATCTCGCTTTTCTAGCCCACTGGAAGCAATGTTCTTGCTTGTCCTATCACTATGCAGTGGTAAGCGGCGCAACTCACCCCAGCTCTTGCCCTCAAATGTCTGCTGTATTAGGCTGCCCGTAGGCCAGATCAGGCTGTAAGATATCATGCCTCTCGCAATTGGATACCGGATGACAAAGGTCTTCAGGTGTTGCCATAGCAGTCCGGAGGCCATAATGCTGCATAAACACATTGTTTGAATTATTTATGCGTACATGTGTTATCGATGTTAATTCATGCAAATAACACCCACATGGCCAACTGGCATCGGGTATTTATGTCGTATCGGCAATCACCCGCGGCGCATCAGGTGAAATAAATGGAACGTCTGTCTAAAAGCCGCACGTAAAGCGACATGCACTGTGTAGTCGGCCTAGTTGTGAGCTTATTGCTGGTAGGCGAGAGTAGTGCAGAAGGAGTGGACGAGGAACAGGATGGCAAGATAGTGAATGGAACGTTAGCCGGCAATGGCGAGTTTCCATATGCAGTAAGCAAGGCTTCCAAGTACACGAATATGATTGCCATGAAACCTGCCAATTTGTTTGTAGGTATCTTTGCGCCGGTCCAAGACCGGCCATCATTCCTGTGGAGGCACTTTGATAAACGCCGGCTGGGTATTAACCGCAGCGCACTGTGTGCGCGGCTCGATGCCGGAGCAGGTGAATGTGCAGTACGGCAGCAACCGCATCGAGCGTAATACCAGTCAGGTGGCTTGGGTGTCGGCTATACACGTGCACCCGGGATTTGAACCGCAGGACAAGTACATACATGATATAGCTCTGCTGCAGCTGCAACAGCCTGTCCTCTATGGCCACAGCGTGCAGCCTGTACGTTTGCCGGAGCCATTACAAGAGACGAAGGAAAGCAGCAGCGCTGTGCTGGCAGGATGGGGCCTGAATGCGGTTCGTATTGGGGATTAATGCAGCTGATCCAAGAGCTCAACTAGAACCTTCTTTTTTTATACCCACAGACTGGAGGCGTGGTGCAATCGCAGCTGCATAAAGTACAGCTGCAGGTGTTCAGCGATGAGGAGTGCAGTCGCCGGCACCAGACTCAGCTACATGGCAGCCAGCTGTGTGCAGGTCTGCCCGAAGGTGGCAAGGGCCAGTGCAGCGGCGATTCTGGTGGGCCGCTACTGTTGCCAGCAACGGACATGCAAATTGGTATCGTCTCTTGGAGTGTAAAGCCTTGTACACGACCTCCCTATCCAGGCGTATTCACGGAGGTTTCCGCCTACGTGGACTGGATCGTGGAGACTGTGGGTGCCGCACCCCATGTCGATCCAAATACCACGCAGCTCTGGATTGGCAACCTAATCGTGGCTAGAAAGCCACCTCCGCTACAGAGCTAAAGCCTCTTCTATCTTTCGACATTTTAATGTAGGTATCTCTTGCTCTTTCAGAGCTTGGTGAGCAAGAGATAGATTGGGTTTTGGGACTTTTGTGTTATATGGTCATTGGATATATTGAACTAACAATTTAGTCTAGATTAAAAGGAGCACATATATACAATATACGGACACAATCAACATAACTTTGTACCCGAGTCTATCTTCGTAGGCTGCAGCTCCCTTTGCTCCAGATCGCGCGTTTTCATGTATGCCAAGAATATTGTCCATAGAAGGCTACAAATGCTAACGAATACGACGCGATTTTGCTCGGGAACGAGAGAGAAGTTGATGGTCTGCAAAATGGGCCAGACGCAGAGCCCAACCTTATAGGTGGGTAGCACCTTCTCCTTGGCTTCAGCAACGGCCTGCTCGAATGTCTTTAGCTCCAACAAGCTCATGCCCACAAAGAAGCTAACACAGGCGAACGGCCCATAGGAGACTTGCTCGACTATGGCCTGCAATGCGAATGTGTATGGATATGTTTGTACGTGTACGACTGTGTGTCGACTGCCGCGTACTCTCACTACTCACCTTGACAATGCCGACACGCAGATTTGTCTGCGGCCACATGGCACTGGTGAGTCGCACCCAGCCATAAAGAGTGGGCGCCACGTAGAGACCGCCGAACAGGCTAAAGCGCAGGGCACGTGCCCAGTCGTAGGTCTCTATGTGTGCGTGCGTGCGTGATAGAGAGAAAGAGAATAGAGTGGAAAAACAAGAGGACGATAAGTTGGGCGTGTAAGTTGGCGAATTTCTGCTGCACTTACTCATATTACGTCCCTCGATCGTCTGCTGTATGAGGCTGCCTGCGGGCCACATGAGTGCGTATGTTACGACCCCTCTAGCCATAGGATGCAGCTTAAACTTAGCCTTGAGGAAACGTTGCCAGCTGCGCAGCATTATAAACCGTATCTCAAGCTAACTAAACCACGAATAGGGGCTATAGGAAGCAACATGCAAGGGAGGTCAGCAAATGTAGGCAATGCATTTGGTTGGGTGTAGGCGATGACTGCGACAGCGACGGCAATCTAAATTATAAAATAGACTAAAAATGGCATGGCATGGGGCACTAATGGTACATTCTCGTTTTCTGCCCCTCTCTCTCTCTCTATCTCTCTCACTCTGCCGAAATATGGCCGTGGTACAGAATTCTTTGTGAAATTGTCAGCCATGAAAATTGAATATATTTGAAACTTACACAGATGTGGATCTGTCAATGCCTACCTCTAGACTCACATGTACACATAAAAAGCGTCCTGTGCCCCTTAATTATACCAAGTTGGCCACTAGGGATCAAGCGAAGCTGCATTTCTACTATAATTGTACTTGCTTTATTTTTACTCTCGGTGATCGCTTGGAATGGAGCAGGCGCGAAATTTAAATTCTGCACTTCTCCCACTTTAGTGTTAATCTTAGCATACAAAATACAACTAACTGTCACTATAGATGCACAAATACTAAAAGATAGAAATTTGGCAAAGTGCAGTTTGCCATTGAAATTGCTGTTCTTGGACGATCATACAAAGCTTTTACGTTTCCGTATCGCTCAAATTTTGTTTGTAACAGCTTCAGAAGAGCGGCCGGGCAGGTGGAGGGAGATAGTCGGATGCACTCATTAAAACCGCCGTGGCGATTTTGTGAATAAGAATATTGCAACAGCACTATTCGCGCCAAAATTTCAATTGGACATTCGCACTCACATACACATATGCATTTGCAATCGATCATGAATTCAATGTAATGTCCACAATTACCTAAAATTATTATAAAATTCATTACTCAAAGAAATGGAGATATTTAATTGTAAATGGTTGCGCAGGTTCTTACTTTGAACGCCAGCAAATTTCCTAGTGGGGCAGCTTCATGTGTGTCGTAACATTGGTGCTTTTTTTCGCATACATATGTATGTATGTTACGCATGCTTACGCACTCACGCATATGTATAGCGCGTGTACTTCTTTATGTAATTTTATGGCCATCTAAAATCTGCGCTTCATCAAATATTAGCCCTTATAGATGATATGATTCAGATTTACAGCCGCTATAAACATAAAAATTATACCTGTCAGCAGTTCCACCTAAACAACTATGTATATAGGTAACCTCTATGTAAATGTACATGTGCGTATGTTGCCGTTGCCGTCGTGTCGCTGCCTTGTAATTCGCATACTCACATATGTATGTAAGCACAAATACGTGTGGGTACATGCATGTGCTGAATGCGAGAAATAAAATTTAAGTATTATTCTAGTTTTTAGTACTATGTGCATTGAGAATGTCGACAAAGAGCGCCAACAATGCTCCTGCCGCTGCTGCCGCCTCTGCCGCTGCTGCTCCGGCCTTTGAAAATTAACTAAAAAGCGGAATTGTTTATGCCAGCTGTTCGCGTTCCGATAAATGAAAGCTGTGTGAGCTTTTGATGAACACTGCAAATACATCACAATACTCACAAACACAGACAGGCGTGTTTGTCTTTTTCGCCGTTTACAAATAATCTGACCGTTATATTTAAAATATATTAGATTATAAGCAATTTTTAATGTAATTCCAATAATAGTTCGCATTGCTTTTATTCTATCAGCGAGAGACACAACCACGATCAGTTTTCATGAAAGCTCTTCATATCTTCCTCCTGGATAGCATGTGGCTTATTCTTAACTGAGTTCACCTGTTTATTGAACACAAATGTGTGATACTGTGTAGCCAAATCAGCACACTTGAGCGGCTCGGTGCCGTACTGACGATAGCAGGATATCAATTGTTTTTCCATTGTATCAATATCCGCTGAACACTCATTGGCCTTAGCCCATTTAATCGGCTTTCCAAACAGATGGTGCACACGATCCAGTGTCTTCTTGAACTGATTCTCTTCAATTTCAGACGCACGTCGAGCAAATGACGAAGCGGCTGCTTCCTGCTGCTGCTGATATGCCTGCGCCTGCGCTAATTTTTCACCTCCGGCCTTATCAGACGTTTCGATGGGGTTCACTGTTGGAGCACTAGTTGCTGTTGGGGGTGTACATTGCTCGCAGGTAGTAGTGATGGGTCCCGTCTCAACGTTGATGGCTTTCTCGACACGTTCTAAAACTTCGCGGCTGATTTGAAATGGCGATGTATTTGGTATTTGCACAGTTTGCGGCTTGCTATTGTTAGCGCCCATCTCGCAGATTAGTCTAAATAGTTAATGAAGTGGTTCGTTGATTCGTAAATAATTTTTGTTTCAAAAAAAAAATTGAATATATATAAAGTCTGATAACTCAAATTGAATTTTTTAAACATAAATAGTAGGATAATATGTTTGCGACTAGGCAGAATTTTGCTACCGTTTAAATAAAAAGAAATTATAAATAGACGCATGCGATACATTCTTAATATCGATTTAATAGTGGAAATCGATAGCCCTTGCTACTTATGTATCGTCGATAACTCGTCGCCGCCAGTGTGCTCATATACAACATTGCTTCAGGTCGCGCGTCATCCAAACAATATTCTTTTTTTTTTTGCAACGAATGAAAAAAGATGTATGAACAACGAACTGAAGAGACTGGTAAGTAAATAGACAATATGCTGATGCGTTGTCTGTGTCTGACCATCTGTTGTAAATTGTAGCATCGCCGGCCGAAGTGTTGCAAAGCTTTATGCAGAGTATTGAGGATGGCAACATACGCAGGGAGCTGGCGGATGATTGCATTCTGGCCCTACTGGGGCACAGTGTAAAAGGAGGTACTGCCGTAACTGGTTACATGCGTACCCAACTGACGCCACGTTATAAGCATACGTTGTTTGAAACTGTGCGTAGTTGCGATGAATTAGAGGAATCATTTCTGAAGAAGCGGTTTGCCCAGAGTTTTAAATTACGGCGTACAACCCTTAAAAAAACGACAAAGGACTTGCCAACATCGTTGCATTTGCGTGCAGAGAGCGATAACGAGGATACTGTTGGGGATGTAGATGCGAACGTAGATTCTGGCAACAAGTGCACAAGTCAGTTGGTAACACCGCCACGGCCTACCATGAACGCTAACAGTATGGATTCATTACGTTACATCACATCCAATGGTATGCTTAAAGCGGTTGATTATGGTGCGGATGATGGTGGCATTAACCTAGGCCGATCATGCCAAATGGTGCTTACATTGGGTTATCGCTGCAAATCAATTCAATACAAGAATGTTGCGGAGATTTGTCTTATTGTCTATGATAAACCCAAATCCAAGCTAGCAGCAACCCATGGTAGGAGTAGAACCAGAACGGTGGGCATGCAATCTCATTCACGTACTGTCCTCACGGATGATGAGGGCGAGGTATCGGCACCACGCAGGGTACGCCGTACGCTTTTCACCAGTGGAGACGGTGACGACCCGGACGAGGCTATAGTGGACATGCTCCCTATTGATAATCCTCCGCGTAAGCGCCAACACAAAAAAGGTTCGAATGTCAAATTAAAGCGTCCGATGGCACCTGGGGGTATGCGCTTCTAAAGAATTTATGGTTGATAAGTATCCGTTGATTTGTCGATCAATTAGAGTTAGATAATGTACAAAAAACGGTAAATTAATTCAATACAAGTGGGCCTACCTAAAGCTGCTTGAAATGGAAGACTGAGCTCTGTTTTTAAGAACATAGGTAACTTATGTTATACGCTTATTGGGTATATTATAAGTAATTGACTATAAAGCTTTGTATTTTATAATAGCTGTTATAATAAATGTGTCATTGATTTCAAGTTTCCTCATAAAAGAATGTGAAAAATTATTGTGTGCTGTATATGTATATCTATTTGAGCGAGCCACTAATTATAATAGTTTGGGATATCGGACAATGACAGTTCGTAGTCAAATTAAATTATAATTTGCATGCATACGAATAATCGATTATGAAATGGCAAGCTATCGATAACCACCCCAAAAGAACCCGATAGGTTAGCGTGTGTGGCTTTGTTTTCATGTTATTTGAAATTTCAGCGACGCAAGTGTATCAGCAATATGGCTAATTTAACTAGTACCGAAATTAAAGAATCCGATTTCGACTGGGACGAAATAATCGTGGGTGACTATAATTTGGACCATTCCGAAAATTTCTTTGGTACGAGTCGCCATCGTCGACGCATTAAATTTTACAGTTAGTTGCTTACCAAAGATGCGCCATTTTTGCAGCTGGCTCTTCATCCAAGGTGAATGCTCTGGCAGACGCGCTTAACTATAGTCAAGATATTAATTTCGACTGGAACGAAATGAAGGCTGGCGACCACGATATAAGCCCTGATGGTATGTTGGCAAATGCTTGATAAAAATTTTTCATTTACAGTTAATTTTTAAATTAAATGCCGTCTCAGTTGACGCATCCTCAAACAAAGAGAACCTGGGAGTTCTAAACCTGATGAATGTATCTCAAGCAAAGAGTCACTCAGCATATAATGATATGAAAAAGAGCATTTTAATAAATATGCCGAATGAAACAGATCTACAACTTGAGCAGAACTTAGCATCGGATTTTGCACAAGCTATTCAAGCGGGCGACTTTAAGACAGAAGAAATACAATCAAATCAAGAGTCGGCTTGTTATCAGGATTTGGCTAAAATCAATGGAATTGAACTACCACTTGAAACTGAATTAAAACTGCAGTTGAATTTAACAACAAATTCTGTAGAACAAGTCAATGGAGAGTGTCGGCAGAAGGGGGACGACGACGATGACAAAACACAGTTACAATGTAAAATGAGTTGTATGAAATTCGAGTTTTTGGATGAACAGAGTACGGCAAAAGAACTTCAGCACGAATCACTTAAGGAAGAGCAAAAGCCCAGATTAAGGTTGAATTGGACACCTAAGCCAGTATCACGACAAGAAGAGCCATCAGCCTCGGGGACAAAGGTTCCAAGGGCTTACGTATGCAAAGATGTCTATCAGGCCAAGAGAGACATGATCATGCGTCAGCGTGAGGAGGAGGAACGTAAAGCGCGGGAGTTTCATAGCAAGCCAGTGCCGAATTTTAAGCTACTGCATAAACGTTTGGCAGACACAATAGTTTCACATAAGGTCACTATACCCGTAACGCCGGAAACAATGAAGCACTCGTATACAGACATGGAACGACGCAGACGCCGGCAACAGGCAAGTAGCTATATAGTTGTTAATAACTCCCATCTAACTCCCCATGAATTCTAATTGGAAGGAAGTGCTAATAGAAATCAAAATTGTTGCGACAGGAACATGAAATGGGCAAACATGCACGGCGGGCAGTTCTACAGGATGAAAAGCCATTTCAATTACGGGCTGATCAACGAGTTCGTGAACGCAGGGAATATAACAACGCAATGCAGTGTAATATGGCGGAAAAAAAGAAACAGGTAGATGACAAAACTAAATCTAAACCGAAAATAACTCTGGTCACACTCTAATGAGCAGTGTTGCATTTGATTGTTAATACGCTCAGCGATAACGATAAAGGCTCGTCGTCTCTACATTGCGTTAACATAACTAGAGTATGGTCTCATATTTGCGTTAGCAGTTGCACTTGAGCAGCGTTATAGTCAGAGCTCGAAAGTTTCAGTTTTTATTTAATCGCTAGTTAAGATCAGAATCCTAAATACGCAAGTAGGCTGACAAAGTGAACAATAAAAAAGACTTAAGAAAGACGAATATATTTAAAGAGAAAAGTATATAAAAATATAAAAACACACATGTACTACAAATCGTACACACATACATATGTATGCATGCATACTTGTTGTTTGTGTGTGGTGTGAGTCATGACGTTTCGGACGGCGTAGAAAACAGTTATATTGTGCAGATATGTATATATATATTGCATAAAGGGCGCAACGCGTGACTTTCTGTAATAAATTTGAAATAGAAAAATTTCGGTACAAACGCAACGGAGCACAAACTTGAAATTGAAGTAAGCAAAAGGATTTAGAGCAGCTGCGCCCAATATACGCACACAGTCACTTACACAAGCATATATACGCATACAGACACGCTTGCAACGGCAGTGGGAGCAGCAGAAACAACAACACATCGCCGTCACAGTTGAAGTACGCTACAGTGGTTTGTGAAGCAACAGTCTCTCCGCCGCTTTGTGTAGAAAACTATAAACTGTAAACAAAGCTCTCAACTGTAGTCAACGGAAGGGAGCGCCACTTTCGCTGCAGCAAGCAGAAACGGAGCCGCAAAAAGGTTAAAAGAAAAAAATAATAAAAGCAGAAAAAGGAAAATCTGTAATTTAACAAAATGGTTGATCGTCTTGTCAACTCGGAACTTAATACGCGTCGCATCGCGTCGGTGGAGAGTTGCTTTGGTAGTTCAGGTGTACCGCTCGCTGTTCCAGGACGTGTTCTTGTTGGCGAGGGCGTTCTGACAAAGATGTGCCGTAAGCGACCGAAGTCTCGCCAGTTCTTTCTGTTCAACGACATACTCGTTTACGGCAACATTCTACTCGGCAAGAAGAAGTACAATAAGCAGCATATCATACCCCTCGAGGAGGTATCCCTTGAGTCGATAGCGGACAATCAGCAGTACCGCAATGGCTGGTATATACGCACCACGACGAAATCGTTTGTCGTCTACGCGGCTACTAGCACGGAGAAGCAGGAATGGATGGCCCATATCAACAAGTGCGTCGAGGATTTGTTGCGAAAGAGCGGCAAGAAGCCTGTTGAGAATCATGCGGCTGTCTGGGTACCCGATGCTGAGGCCAGCATTTGCATGCACTGTAAGAAAACTCAGTTCACTTTTGTGCAGAGACGCCACCATTGCCGCAACTGCGGTGCCGTCGTCTGTGCCGGCTGCTCTACCAAGAAGTTCCTGTTGCCACAGCAGAGCGTGAAAGCGCTGCGTGTTTGCGATGGTTGCTACGACCGCCTGCGTCATACACCCGCCACTGGAGATGGAGTTGGAGGTGAGCGAAGCGGCGCGAGCAAGCTGAATGCCAGCGGAGCAGATAGTTCCAACGACGACGACACCGATGAGGATGCACCTTCGGCTCCTGGCGAGGCCCACGACGAGCCACGCTTCTATGGTGACAACAGTGTCTCTATGCCGGACGATTCCATTAGTGGCGTTGCAACGGGGACGTCAGATCATACAGCGGGACCAACGACCACAGCGACACCTGCCACAGGCACAGTGACGGCCGCTTCCCAAATCAATTGCTGAGGACTAACCGCAGCGCGGATCAAAGCCTATGCTGTATAACAGTTGGCAGCGGAATGGCGACGACATGCGAATTGGATTACTGGTACAAAAGCAACAACAGCCAGAGTAACAAGTATATAACACACACACGCACAAACACACAAAAGTACACATACTTAAAGTAGAGCTTGTCACACGACGCCCACGACAACACCCCATCCCCATAGAAGGCAATTTGTTTCGATTTGCCTTGGAAAATTCAATTTTGAGTTTTATGCTAATCTTATCAGCGTCAGTGGCTGTTTTCGATTCTCTAGATTATCGTTATACGCTATACGGCGATTAAGCAAGAGTATATCAGTTGGTCGTCTGTGTGAGCCATCTGTGCAAAGCGTCAAGCCCCAGCTGTGATTTTCCACTGCTGTTCAGAACCGAAACAGGCAGGATAGCGCTCACTTTAAGCAGCTGCCTATAACAGCCCCATGCTGTGGGGAAACGGTTTTATCGTTTATCACTTAAAGCTGACGTGTACAGTGTATGGGCCAGCCGGCTGCAGTGCTTTTTGCTTTTCGTTTCTTTTTTATCACGTTTTCTCTTGTTCGCTGTCGCTTAAGGCCTGCAAAGCAAAAACTACGTAAACACACAAACACACATGTAACGTCTGACTATATTACTTACTTATATACATATATAAGAATATTCCCACTCACACTAAAAAACGCACGTCGATCATAAGCTCCCTCCATTAGATGCTGCCAGCTGTTGAAGTGATTTTGTGCTTTAAATAACTTTCGGTAGTAACTTTTGAAATAGTCTACACGACGCATGCATATCTCAATTATTCATGTTCTTGTTCTGTGTTTTTTCCTGTATTCGGAATAATCCATCTCATTGCAATTGCGACTTGTGAATCACTTGGCAACAGGCCGATGGGCGAGGCAAGTGCGAGAGAGAAGGCAGAACATATGCCGCAACTCCAAGTTAAATGAAATACAGATATGCTACAGGGTGAGTGATTCTGAACACACTCATACCCTTTTGGGGAATTCGCAACGTTTTCGAATGGTTTATATAGATTTAGTACAGACATATGGGCAAAGAGATATATCTAGTTTTGGTGGGGGAGAGCTGTAGACGTTGAATAACATGTTCCAACTAGTATATATAGATATATGAATTTTATTCGATCTGACTGATTCGTTATTTTGCCTCGATCTTTGCAGCAAGACGAACAACGCAAGCAACGAGAATTGGAAGAAGCTAAGGAAATGCGTAAAATGACGGAATTCAAAGCTCGCCCCAACCCATTTAAATAACTAAACTACAATAACACAGAAGCCGCAGCAGCAGCAGCAACAACAACAATAATA
>JABVZX010000125.1:362772-373797 GCA_020883565.1 Drosophila pachea
TATTCGATTTTGTTCTCTATGTAAGCACTTGTTCAACCACAAAAAAAGAATAGATCTTACATGATATATACATATAAATATATATATGTAAATCGGAATGTATATATCAGTATATGTTTTGTATATGTATCTGTGTATATGCAATAACATTCATATCATAATCATAATAATAAAATAAACAAATATATATATATATATGTCCATATATAACCATAGAAATATGTTCAATTGTATATGTTTAGCAATGCGAATCTCTGCCTTGGCTTCCATTTCCCTTCAATTTGAGTGCAACTGCAATTGGATTGCAATTCAGTTTAAACTCGGCTTCCATTTCAATTCAATCTCAATCTAACTTAAGGATCAACTTTAATTAAATTACAATTTGAACTTTAAACAGATTTTCTTTCATCGGCTGATCAATGCGAGAACTCATCTTCCAACTGTAAATCAATTTCAGCTTTCGATAGAAATGTAAAATCATTTCTATTCAACTTCAATTTGAATTCAAGTTCAAAGTCCACTTCTATTTCAATCGCATCTTCAATTCACTGTTAACTTAATTTCAATCTTGTTTTTTTGTAAACTTAACTTTAATTTCAACTTCACTTCAGACACAACGAGTTTTTCTTTCCAAATCAATTCATTCAATATTGTGATTCAATTGCAATTCCGCTTCCGCTTCAATTTCAATTTCAATTTCAAGTCAACTTCAGTTTCAATTTCAATTTGCTTATGGCATTCCGCAATTCGATTTCCATTATTTACCGGTCTGTATAAATGTATGCAAACTCTCTCTTTCTCTCTCTCTGTCTCTCTCTCTCGCTCAACCTTTCTTTCGCGCATCGGTGCATGTGTGTAAGTGTGAGTGCAAGTGTGTGTATATAACTCGATTACTCCTTAAAGGAAGAACGCTTTTGGCTTGTTAACTTTGTCTTGAAGGAATTCAACTGAGGAATTGTTCACTTTGCTCGCTTTGCAACACTGAAAGCCCATTGCGAGCGTGCTCTGGCCTGGTTCCCGTTGTGCGATTTTCCATTTGCTCTTCAAATGGTTTTCATTTTTTTTTTTTTTTTTTTTTTTGGTTTTTGTAACTTTTAAAAAGCTTTCACTTTACAATTATTTGAAACTTTTCCTTTTGATTAAATATACACCAATAATTGCGTGCATATATACATACATATATATTCACACACATATATGTATCTATAAATATCTGAAGATTTCGCAAGATTTATCTCAAAGTTGTTGGCTTTTTTCTTGTAGGTTTTTGGCTATAGTCCGCTTTGGCCATTCCAAAAAAAAAAAAAAAAAAAAAAATCATTGCCCCTCCCGGGCTATGAGTGGATGTTGGCTGATAAAAAAATGATTTCTCGACTTTGACTGTTGTGGATTGACGTTGATTTAGCTGGACTTCCATTGGGGCATGTTAAAAAAATCCATTTGCAATTTTTAAGCTCTTGCAAGCGTGCTTCTCCTGCTTGGAATCGATGCCGCTGGATGGCGACTGATGGCGATCGATGGTGTTTGGTGGCGATGGACCTGGCCCGGCCACGGCCAATGCCCGCAACTGTGATCCGGAGAGGCGCTTCAGAGTACAGTTTCCATTTCGGCGATTTCCGTTTTGTAGGACCTGTCCGTTGCATTCGGTTTGATTGCGCGGGCGGGTCAGGAGGGCCGAACGAGATTGAAAGAAAGAGAGTAAAGGACACACCGAAAAGTTAGCATAAGAGTGTAAAATGAATTCGTTGTTCCAAACAGACACACAGACAAACGAAACATGCAAGGAGGAGTGCTTGAGAATCGCAAAGAAGGGCAGAGGAATGTTTAGGGCTCGATTAAAGGCCGCCAGGCCGACCGAGGGAGCACCGATCAGAGACAATTAATTGATTCCCCGACCACCGTTTAGGGCTCGATTAAAGCTCGCCAGGGCGGCCCGTCGATGCCCTCTTATGGGGGCCGAGCCGATAGTGGATCTATGGGCATATGCCCCCAACAGTTTACGTTTCAGTTCCGCTGGACTAGTTCGAATCACTCAGGAGCGGCAGGAATGCGCCCCATCCAGCTGGAGTAGCAGTGCCAGCCCAAGGCATCCGTCATTGTAGCTGGCCATGGGAAATTGATGCATTGCCAGCGCATTAGTGGATCGCTTCCCCACACGCACACGCACGCCCACACGCGCTCACGCCCACTCCCCCACTTCCCCTCTCACTCCCCATCTCGTGCACAGACACGCTGGGCCATCATCAATCAATCATCGATGCGCGTGGAGCAGCGAACCCAAGGGTTCGCAAGTAAATAAATTAGTTCCAAAAAGTGAAAAGCGAGCAAGCAGAGCTTCTGGTCCAGAGCGGCACGGCCAGCCGCTGCTCTGTAATCGCTGAGCGGGGCGGGTCTTCATGGGGCTGCCCTTCCTGCCGCTGGTACTTTCGAGCTTCTGGCAGACCTGCGATTATAGCATCGGCTTTTCGCCTCGCTTTCCGCTCAAATCGAGTCCGAAGCTGTTGTTTGGGGCTGCCACGAACTTAACCCATGTCAAAGCAAAAGCATTCCCTTTGCACTTTCTTGTCCGTCTCTCCTCCTCTCTCTCCCTCTCTCTCTCTCTCTCTCTCAGTCGGCGCTTTAGGCCAGCTTCTCCTGGCGAAGAACTACGGCACAAACGGTGGCCGCCGGCCGGCGGCGATTCGGCGTTTAGCTGGCCTCTTGCCCCGTCCATTGGGGCAAGTGGGGCCGGGCGTGTTTGCGGTCGTGCGGCTGTGTGTGTGTGTGTGTGTGTATGGGTGTGTATGCAAATGCATTCATATTTTGTCGGAAAATTTTGTTGGGCCGCTCGCAAAGTTTTTATTCATGCGCTTAATTTGCACAATTTGTGGCAAATTCTCTTGGCCCCGAGCCCCGAGGCGGTGGAGTGGGCTAATGCGATGCGTGAGCGGAAAACGCAAACAGTGGGCGCAGCCCCGCCCCGCAAAGCGGCCGCAGGAGTAGCCACGAAATAATCTAAACACATGTTTCATATGCAAATCACTTGGCCAACTCGCAGTTTTTCCAACCTTCCCGGAAAAGCCAGGGGGCTGGCAACTGGCAACTGGCAACTGCCAACTGGCAACTGCCTTGATTGTTTGCTTCAATCAGACTGGTGAACTAGTTCCGAGTTAGTTCCAATGTGATTATCCCCGATGGATCAATCAACTGATTGGCTCCTCATTGGAGGGCTCGCACTCGCTCTCGCTCTCGCTCTCTGCTGAGCGGGGCGGAACTAGTTCCAGCTCACACACATCTCGTTCCCCTTGTGGGCTTCGGCTAATCAGTTAATTGAATTGGCTTCCCAGTCAGCGACTAATTTTGATTCAATTCGCGAATCTCAGCGGTCACTGGCGCTGACCCGGCCAGGTCTGGCCAGGTCTGGCCAGCCCGCCCGAGCTCCTCATCGGAGGAAGCTGCAAATGATATGCAAATGTGTGGGAACATCCGCTCGGCTCGGCTTCAGATAAATAGCAAACGGAACTTTAGCAATTTCTCATTCAGGACAATGAGAGGAGCTCTCGCCTGGTCGGCTGGCCGGCTGCGGACGGGCCCCGTCTTCCGTTTCGCCAGCCCCAGCCGGGATGCTGCAGATGAGTTAATTTGATAAAGCAATTTCCATATATTTTTATTGGGCGTTGCACGCTGGTGCACGCGGGTGGGCGGGCCGGGGCAGGTCGCCAGGACCAGTTGAATTGAAATGTTATCCTAACCAATTGCTTAGTTGAATCATGCCGCCCGAGGACGCGATGCCCCTGCGAGAGTGCACAGAGGAGGCTGTGACAGGAGGGGGGGGGGGGCACACACAGAGGAATGTGGCGGCATGCGGGAGCTTTACCTGAGTATAAAACTTACCACCTGTAGAGATCTTGTGCGCTGGCGGCCAGGCTGAGGTTGCCCAGCAACGGCGGCCGCTCCTTCAGGTGGTGGTGGTTGAGCAGGTCCGAAGAGGAGGCCAGCCTGTGGAGAATGCAGAAGATGAGCTCTGGGGCTTGGGACTGCGCCTGGCGGCAGGCGGCAGGCGGCAGGCGGCAGGCTTACCTCAGCTGCGGCGCCTTGATGCCGTGCTTGTCCATGACCTTCTCCAGCTGGCGGACGCGCAGCCGCGACATGTCCAGCTCGTGCTTGACCTTCCAGAGATGCGTGTCGCAGATGGGATCGTTGCAGCGGTGCTTCTTCAGGATTTCCGTGGCCTCGTAGACGGCGCCGCGGAAGGTCAGCGACTTGCCCATGGACAGCGAGATGAGCGCGCAGCAATGGCCGCCGTCCTTCTTGGCCAGACGCTTGCGTATGTACTTGAAGTAGACGTGCTCGAGCAGCAGGAGCAGCGCGGCCAGCAGAATGCCTGCCATCAGCAGCAGAAAGGCGGACAAGAACTGCTCCAGGGCGAGCGGGTCGGAGGACTTGTGCTCCTGCTTGCCCGGCCGGCAGGTGCCCGTCATCCAGTAGCGGCGCAGCCGCTCCAAGTCGCCGTTGGCTCGGAACTCGAGCAGCCGCTTGTTGAACATCTGCACGTACTTCGAGTTGCGGCTGAAGGCCAAGCCGTAGCCTGCGAGACGGAGAGACAGATAGAGAGGGGTGGGGGGATGTCATCAGGTGGTCATCACTGGATCAAGAGGGAGGGAGCAGCTGCCCTTACCTGTCATCGCGTACCAGCTGCCCACGGTCATCAGGCGGCAGTCCTCGTCCTGGGCCACCAAGTAGTCTAGCACGGTGCCATCGTAGATGAAGGAGTCCAGATTGCCGTTCAGCACGGCGGCGACTCCATCGGCTACGCTCGTCTTGTTGTATCTGCGAATTGTCGATTGCGATAGAGATAGAGAGAGAGATAGAGAGAGAGAGAGAGAGGGAGAGGGAGAGAGGAATACGGGGTACTCACTGCTTCATGTAGTAGTGCATGTCCTTGAAGTACTTGTGGATGGTGGAGTCCGTGTGGCTGTACGGGATGGTGCCGAACTTGAAGGACGGCTTGTGCGAGTACGGATGAACCAGGCGGCTGTCGTTGAGGCCGCTGAACTCGTGGAACTCCTCTCTGCAAGCGAAAGCGAGAGCGGATAAAGTCGATCAGGTCTGCCCAGATCAGGGATCAGGGTGCCGGCGGGGCAGTCACCGACCTGGTTATCATGAAGGCCGCCAGGTTGGCAGTGTAGATGGCGAGGAAGACCACAGCGAACAGGGCCCACACGTTGGTCATGAAGCGGGACGTGAAGCCGCGCGGCGAGTCCACGTGGACGGCGGCTTGGAAGAGCACCGCCCAGACCAGCCAGTAGGTGCGGAAGAGCGAGAAGCGGTACGGCGTCACGTTCGTGTTTTGCAGGTAGAGCTTCATGTCGTAGCCGCTGGGCGAGAGCCACTCGAACAGGAAGATCATGAACGTGGCCGCTTGTATGGCGACGATACCCACCTGTGGCACGCGAGCGGGGCGTTGGGGCGTTGGGGCGTTGGGGCGTTGAGGCGATGGGG
The DNA here is from genome assembly GCA_020883565.1 of Drosophila pachea. Taxonomy (NCBI): domain Eukaryota; kingdom Metazoa; phylum Arthropoda; class Insecta; order Diptera; family Drosophilidae; genus Drosophila; species Drosophila pachea. The sequence goes on from JABVZX010000125.1 coordinate 368,254, forward strand.
TGCGGGGAGTGGGGGAAGCATGTATGGTGCGAAGCAACGGAGAGCGAGAGCGAGAGTGAAAGCGAGCGCGAAAGAGATGGAAAGAAAGAGAGAGAGAGAGAGCGTGTAGAGTAGAGAGAGGCGGACTTACCGTGCCACGACAGAAAGACACAGAGAGAGAGAGAGAGAGAGAGAGAGAGAGAGAGAGAGGGAGGGAGGTAAAAGAACTTACCAGCATCCAGGAGGCCGTGTCGAACGGCTCCAGGAAGGCCGTGGGCGAGATGATGCCCGTCCGCTTGGCCACGACTATGGCGATGCCCGTCTCCATGAAGGGCTCACTGAAATCAACGACCGCTTCGCGCTCGGTGTTGATCATGAGAGATGTGAGGACCATGTCCGTCTTGCGGTTAACCAAGTCGGCGATCAAACCATTCCATTTACCATTCTCAAGTGTACCCCATTTACCATCTTCAACCCGTACCAGCTCGTAGGTGAAGCCCAGCTCTTCGGCGAACTTCTCCAGCAGGTCAATGCAGAAGCCGCTGCAGCACTGATAGAAGGACTCGTTGCGGTGTGCCTGGCCCACATCGATGTCGGCGGCCATCTCGTGATCGGCCGCCACTCGGCAGAGCACACCGCGGTCCATCAGGCACTTGCCACTCACTGGATCGGCGGGTGACAGATTGATATAGGGTGCCTCCTCGAGGAATGTGATCTTTAAATGGAATTTCTCGGGCACACCTTGCGGCGGAGCGTGCGAGTTACCTGGCCACGCGATGTCGCGTATATCGAGCTTCTGCGTCTCCCACGACTTCCACACTCCGATCTAATCGATCGATCGGCGGAATCGATTGGCGATAGTGCAGGTGATTCCAAAGAAAATCGAATAGCAATTATACAAAAGCGATTCGTGTGTGAATGGCTGGGTGTATAGGTGTGTGTGTGTGTCGGTGTGTGGGTGGGTGTGGGTGTGAGAGTGCGCAGGGAAAGGTGAATTCCGGTTGGCATGCAAACGGCCTCACTTACCTCCTCCCAGACGAGATTCTTGTTGTTGGCGCTGGGCCGCAGATTCATGATCTTGAGCTCGGCCGACTTGAGGTCGCCGTCGGCGGTGAACTCGATGTTCGGCTTGTTGAGGTCGCCCTCGATGGACACGTTGCGCAAGTACTTGAAGAAGCTGCCCGGTGATAGGGAGAGAGAGAGAGAGAGAGAGAGAGAGAGAGAGAGAGAGAGAGAGAGAGGGGAGCGCGCTAGATGCGGTTAGAGTTCAAGCAGAGCCCGCGGCCGGTACTCACATCTCGCCGTTGTCCCAGCGGCCGCGACCCTCGTCCTCGCAGGACAGCGACTGGGTGGTCAGGCGTCGGTCCCGGTTCGCCGGATCGGTCAGGTAGGCCTCCACGCCGTAGCTGTAGATCTTGATCGCATTCGAGATCTCGTTCATCAGAGCCGCGCTGCTCGTGTCGAAGTGCACGCCCAGCATGCCCACCGGGAACTGCGAGTGGGCGTCCTTCTTCTCGATCACCGACTGACTCACCACCCACACATAGTTCTCCCCGGTCAGCTTCATCTCCTCGGCGGCGCGCAGTATGGTTATGGCCTCTGTCTGGGTGGCGTAGAGGAGCATCACGCGCGCCTCGCTGTTCACCAGCTCCATCAGGTCGCTCGTCCGGGTAACTACAATCGAGTTGAGGATGGTGAACTTGAAGTGCTCCTGCATTTCGGCCACTCGCTCGCGCACCGCCTGCACGAAGTCGTCGTGGCCGGCGATCTGCGAGGTGACCACCGAGAACTGATGCCATTTGTAGCGCTCCAGGATGCTCAGCATGGCCGCGCTCTGGTGCTCGATGCTCGGCGCCAGCTGCAGCTGCAGCGTCGACTGCGAGGCGCGCCGCTCCAGGCCCGAGTTGTCCGCGTTCCACGAGATTACGGGTATGCCCAGATACCCCGCCAGCTGCAGGAAGTACTGGGCGGAGGCCGTGCTGTGCCCGAACTGCTCGTTGTTCATCATGTACAGGATGGCCGAAACGTTGACCCTCAGGAATTCCTTGCACAGGGTGCTCAAAATGGCTGCAACAATCGAGAATCGAATGGACACTGTGCGTCAGCCAATCATCGAACGATGGAGTGAAGGGTGGGGGGAGGGGGGCTTCCGGGTGACCAGGTGTCGAACCACCCGCACTTAAAGCCAGACACGGCGACACATTTGCCTGGCCGAGGGATAATTGAGGTCGGGGCGGAGCTCTGGAGCTCTGGAGCTCTGGGAGCTCTGTCATGGAATCGGCAAGATGCGGGCTTAAGGGCTTCAACGTAATTCCGCATCATTTTAAATGAAGTCGCCCGTGGCTTGCACCTAAAACAAATTTGGTCGAATGATTGATGGATGCCCCCACCCGTCGCCCTTTGGCCGGCCCGGGTGCGGACAAAGGGCGGGCCGGCTCGGCTGGGAGCCCTATTTCGATTTGATGAGCTAGTTCAAGCGTTCATTATCGGGCTGTGAAAAGGGTTTCGAGCGAGTTCGTTAACTTTTGATTGTAATCGATAAATAATTAAGTGGCAAAACTTTGATCTGCGGCGCAGGTGAGAAGCGCCGCGAGAGGCGGCAATAAAAATGAGCGCGTTATTAATTTAAGCCTGGCGCCACGAAAAAAGATAACGATAAAAATGTCGCCTCAGATTACCGCGCAGAGCCCGTGGCCATTGAGCTGGAATCGCCACGGCGGGGCATGACGAGGGGCAGACACCCTGTAATTAATTCATATGTAAGCCCCCGAGCCTTTGCCTCGCCCTGCCCAGTCAATGCGGCTGCGGAGCGAAACAAAATCGATTTGGAGCGCCGAGGCAGCTCAGCTAGAGATGTTCCGCCAGGAGCCAGGCCTAAAACAATGACCAGCGGTATAATTTAGAAACTTTTGTGGATGACTGAGAGGCAGCGAGAGGGAGGGAGAGAGAGAGGGAGAGGGAGAGGGAGATGAGTGTGAATGTGGAAATGTGAATGTGAATGACATGTCGAGAGATGAGATTGAAAAGCTGAGTGAGGCGACACTTGAACAAACATAACTTAGAACAAGACAGGGACACCCCGAAATAGAGAGAGAGAGCGAGCGCGAAGACCTTGGGGAAGGGGAGAGCGACGCCAAGCCTGATCCGGAACGAAAGTTTGCGCCATGAACATGAATCTTGGGGCGAACAACCGAACGAGGTGGACCGGGCTCGCAGGGGCTGGGCCTGCGGTTGGAGCTGCTCAATGCCAATGCCAATGCCAAAATGCTGAAATCTGAAAATCTCATCAAAAAAGTTTAATTAACTTTTTCATCACTTTATTTCAGCTATTTGCACGCAAAAAACAGCCGCCGCCCGCTGCTAATTCGGAGAACAGTTTTCGCCATGCTTTCAATTACCAGATGGCGGTGAGAATCTCGGAGGGATAGACGGATAGACGGACAGTCGGATAGAAGAACGGATGCATCTATGGGCAGATAGGGAGATGGCTAGCCGTAGCCAGAGAACTGGACAGATAGCTGAGTATATGGGTGAAAAGATCGAGCGACGCACGCCAGGATATTCCAGTGAGTGGCCGGGGCTCCACTCTGGCCGGGCCCCCATCGAGCAGACGGTGGGAAATCGGTTAATGAAATTCTGCCTGGCAGCCGAAACTGTGCGGCCTTAAAGGCTTAAGGGCTACGACTCGCTGCTGGCCTTATGAATTTCTTGACACGCCCCCGTCCGCCAGCTCGCCGCTCCGGAGAGCCTTTTAAGGCCGAATGAAATTTACAGTTGGCAAAATTTAATTTCGCCCGAATGAATTTTGATTTAATTACCAGGCGCAAAAATGTTTGATTTTTGACAGTCGGCGCGTGTCGAGCGGCCCGGCCCTTCGGCCCCTTCGGCCTCGTCGCGCCTTGCCACGCCCAGCCACTCGCCTAGCCGTGCCGTCCATTAAAACTTTAATTGTATGTATTAAACATTTTTAATTGCTTTTCAAATGGTTGTTGACGCTTCTGTCTCGGTTTCCTTTTCCGCTTCCATTTTACTTCCATACCCTGTAAACATTTGACCGAGCTAAGAGGGGCGTGTCGGATGCCGAGCTAAGCGTGAAATGAGGCCAATTTACAAGGGCAACAGCGAGAGGGAGCGAAAAAGATAGAGATAGAGAGAGAGAAGGAGGCGCCTCAGCGTATAGGGTATGTCTGCGTTCATACGCTCCGGCCCAACTTGCTCCACTATTGAAGCGCTCAGTTTGTGCATTGCGTATCCGCATCCGCATCCGTATCCGTATCCGCCTCTGTTTCTGTTTTTCGTTGGACCACGAGAGGACGGAGAAAAAACTATAGCCTAGTTATCGGGGCTGCAAAAATGTTTTTACAACTTGCAGTCCACAATGTGGCATGAAAAGCGGCAGAGACGGCGTCAAAGTGAGCCAAGTAATTAAGTTCGCCGCAGCCATCGCCTTTGCCTGCCAAAATGTTCATTGTTGTTGTTGTCCTTGTTGTTGTTGTTGTCACAATTCATGACATGCTTCTGCCTCGGCTGCCTGTGGCTGCCTCTGGCTGCTTCTGGCTGCTTCTGGCTGCTTCTGCTGCTTCTTTTGCTACTTTGAAGTGCCACAAGGCAATCAGTAGATGGCGAAAATCACACACAGCTCTGCCCCAATCAAGGTGGCGCCTCAAAGCACAGGCAGCCACAGTCAGCAGACAGCGCGCGGTGGCGGCAAGCGTGGGAGGCGGGCGTGGCCTCATTTATGTACGCATAATAATGCGAAAATTGAATTTTGACACCGAGTTGCTACACTTGGCCGGCAGCCGGCAAGGTTGCTGCCTCGTCGCTGCCACACCCCCACTCCCAAGCAGCCACTCCCAGCCAGCAGCCAGGCAGCAAGGCAGCCAGGCATCCAGTTGGCAGCCGTCAGGCAGGCAGTCATCCAGTTACTCAGAAAGCAGACGGCCCAAAAAGTTTCGCGCTCCAATTTGAAACCCTTTTTAGCGCGTTTGTCCAAAACAATTTCCAAATTGGTTTCAAATTTGAGTCAGGCTTGATGTGCAACAGAGACAGCTATAAGGAGCGGCCAACTGTAGGACGCAAGACTCGCCGAAGTCTGTGAGATCTGCAGAACTTTGAGTTGCAACTGGGGAATGAGTGCGAAGGATAGCTGAGGGCAAGAGCCCGAGACCACGAGATAGTGAAAGAGGGAGAGAGGCAGAGAGGCAGAGAGATAGAGAGGGAGATCGGGGAATAGAGCTGTGTTTGCGTGAGTTCATTTGCCTAAGATTCGAAATTTGAATTGAATCATGTCCTCAAAGCTTCATCATGACTTTGCACGGAACTCGCGGCGGAGGTGTCACACGCTCAGCCAGGCACATTTGACAGCAGCCGATGTGACGCGGCGGGAGGGTGCGAGTAGAGGGAGTGCAGTGCCAGATGCTGGGGGAGGGCGGCGTCTGTAATGGAGGGCGTCTGTGCGGCTGGCAAGTCTGTCAACTTATTATTACATCCATTAATTTTATTTAAGCATCATTCAATTGCCTTCATTTTTATCGCAAGTTATCAAGAGTTGGCCAACAAAGGCCA
>JABVZX010000125.1:388831-399405 GCA_020883565.1 Drosophila pachea
AGAGCGCGCGCGCTGCTGAGTGATGAGCTCTATCCGGGGCAAAGCCGCGAAGCGTGCAAACGCATAATGCGCAGATCAAACACATTTTCGCAGCTGCAGGCGTTGACAGCGCGCTTGTGAGGCGAGCGAGGGGCTATGCTAGACCAAGCGCTACCCTGTATTCCGCTATAGCGAACATTGTACTGTGAGCACCTGCTTAGAGCTGTGGGAGTCCGTGTATACCCGACAATGGCTGGGATATCCCGCTGTGTTGCTCATGCTTTCCCAGGGTATAAATGGTTAAAGCAAACTTAAAAGCAAATCGTCGAGCATTGGCTCAGTCAATTAAGTGTAAGAACGGCAGTGCGGGCGGATCCGGGGCGGAGGAGACAATCACAGTCCCATCTACGTAGGGATTACACCTTCCCTTTCTGCGCACACATAGACCTCCACCCGTATTTTGGCGAGAGTCCCGTGCAAATCGTGTTTATAGCAAATAACAAGTTCGACATTCGACAATGTTTAATCAACGAAATGCAGAGGCGCGGAGAAGGGGCTGTTTATTGGTGATAGATATGACAGGGCGGCAGTGCTTCGATAGTTCTCAGTCGAGTTATTGCAAAGAGCAGCTCACTCGACTGCCCCCGCCCAGTAAATTCTGCGAGCGATGCGAGTGCAAGTCCCACTCGGAATCGTTCCCCGCGAACTGGGACGACTCTGCTTCGAGAACGTACACAGTCAGGAAAGGAAAAAGCAAAAGCAAAAGCAACTGCAACTCGCAATTCCGGGTTCCATTAGAGCGAGTGCAATATGAATGATTGAAGAGCTGAACTAGTTCGGCGAATCGAGCTAGAGATCGCAGCTCTACTTTTCAGTTGTTAACACAGCAGCAATTGTTGCCACTTTCCACATGAAATGCTGCATACGTCTGTCAATAAAAGCGGGTATGTGAATGGGAGTGTGGGTGTCTGCATCTGCGTGTGTGTGTGTGTGTGTGTGTATGCAACTGTTTGGTTGACTTCACAGGCTGGCACTTGCGGGAATCGACAATAAAGCGTCAGCCAGTCAGGCAGGCAGCTTGTGTGTGACAACTACATTGACAGGACACCGATTTCAATAAGAACTGCACAAGGAGACCAAGCACACAGTCACGCACACATGCTGTGGGAGGGGGGGGGGGAGTGGTGGTGGTGTTGGTAGGTGTGAGAGCGGGTGAGTGTGGAAGGACGAGACGATAGAAAACGCTAAACGCGCTAACAACAAACACTAACCATGCGACACATACAAACACACACTGGCAGCTCAACTACAACCCACATACATGTGCATATGAACGTACGTATGTACATATGTAGTACAAGTACCACACACTCACACACACGCTCGCATATTTACCAGCGTGCCCGCCCTGCCAGAGCAAAGTTTTCCAACGCAAAAAATATATGCGAAAGGCTAGACTCCCCCGCCCCCTGGTATCTGGTTTTTATTCGCAACCATTTGACAAGAGCTTCGGCTCGGCTCTGAGTTCTTCGACGTGCCCATCGTTAAGCCAGCTTGCGAAACGAGTGACTGGGAGAGAGAACAAATATCAATTCGTGCGCGCACACACACATGCACGACTTGGAGAGAGCAAGGAGAACGACGTGCAAAGTGGTCCAATAGCAGCGAACGATCGTCAAATTCTTTAACACACGAGCAATTCAGCCGCTCTTTGAATGCGAGAGAGCGGTCGAGTGAGAGAATGAGCAACTTGAAGAAGTGTGCTTTCGATCTGAGTCAAACGGTAAACGGACAACTGACAGCTCAAATTGTCAGGTGGAACCTGCGTGCGTGCGTGTGGCTGTGAGTGTGTGTAAGTGTTATTGTATCTGTCGTGTTTCTGTCGTCTCCCTATCCAAGTCCTTATCTAACACATGTTTGTCCAGCATGCGGCAAGACGGCAAGACAGTTTTTGACTTAACGACATCAAAATAGACTCACGCAAACACACACACAAGCCACACGCACGCACACACAACACTTACTAACTTTTACGCATCTGTCAGCTGTAGATGAAGCTATCGAACTAGTTAAGTTGGCTGCGCCTCATTCCGTAACACTCAGAGCCAATGTTCCCTAAAGTCTTCGGGCGCCAATCTTAAAGAGACGTGTAACAATCGGTGGCCAATTCCTTACGGCTTAATTCGATTCAATAGCCAAGTTATTAATGGGCATTCCAAATATAACTTCAAAGGGAGGAAGAGGGGGTAGAATGAGTGGGCGACCTGGAGCGCCAGAGCCTGCGTGTACTAATGATAACTGGCTGTTAATTTATCATGCTCGCCTTTCCTGCTGTTGTTCATTTTTTATCGACCATACACACAAACACACATACGCGTACACGCACTCGCACACACACACACACAGATTGGATGTGAAATGCTGTTCGCTTTTGTTCAAACATTTTTCCCGCTTTGCTTCGTCATTTTTCCTGTGGCTCAGCTTGTTATTGTCCGTGTTCGTCGTGTTTGTTTGTCTTTATCTCTGCACTCCCCCCACACCTCGCTCACTCTCTTGCTCTCTCTCGTTTTCTATCTCACTTGCCGCCTAGTACACTCTTGATTCTGAAATCGAATCGAGTCAACATTCAAAAACTGATTTCCGGGCACTTGAAATTGTTCCATCAGCTGCCCTGTTCGCGAAATCAAAAGGGAATATTCGTTTCGCAAGAGCTTAATGTTGAATTTCTCGGTACTGAACTGAATTCTGGCATCTATCTGCTAGCGTCTGTATTTATATATTCCTGCCTCGCTCTCTTCACAGATACTGACTGGGTATCTCAGAGTCAGTTAATCCTGACGGCCACACTTTGCGCTTCGCCCTCTGCAAATAGCATTACATAACGTTTTCATTGAATTGGTCCGCATGTCGCACATCCTTCCGGCATGCCAAGAGTTGGTAAGACATATGCTGAAGAGCATTAAAGAGAGACAGAGGGAGGAGTCGTGGAAAGGCAGAAGCTTAGCATTGCGGCCTGATCTCATCGATCCACCCCAATTAGGCGAAAACCACTTGACCAGGCCTCGACTAGCCACTCACAGTTTAGTTTATTCACCAAATTCAAATAAAGTCAAAAGTGTAAATTAAAAAAAAAAAAACAAAAGTAAAAGAAAAAGCTAAAACTGCGTTGGCTGTGGCAATGATATCATAACAACGCCAACGCCGCGTCGACGGCGGTACCTACGCAAAAGAAACGGTCGCTGGCTGGTCTGCTGCGCTCACCTCTCCGCAGCTCTCTCCGCTTCTTTTGGACCTTCACTTTCCTGCTTTCCATCCACTGCGTCTAGTTTGCCACTCTCACCCTCTCTTTTGCTCTGTCTCTCTCTTAATCGGCCTTGACTTTGGCCGCGTGGAGATGTTGGGATTTGACTGCAAGTGCGAGCATAAGTGGGCTGTCGATACAGGTGGAATGCAGGTAGGAGCTGCGGCGCTCACTTACCAGTTATCAGGGCGTCCGCATCGCTGGGCGCTGGCAGCACCTCAGAGACTTCGTCGCGAGTTTCTGTGCCGCTAGCTTGCGCTTCTGCCCTCTGCTGCAGCTGCTTACGCAGCTTGCGTAGGTAAGCCGCTTTATAGGCATCGCTGGGCTTGCCGCCGAGGCCGTAGCTCACCTCAAGCACCGTCAGTGGAATAATGGTGGAGGAGATGGGCACCAGGTCTACATAGTGATGGGAGTAAGATTGTCGTGATTTAGTCGAACCAAGTAATTGGCAGATATCCTACCAGCTTCGTATTTCTCGTCGGGAGTGCGTCGATATAGCATGGGCGAGGGTGACACGCTTGCACATACTAGCAACAATATCAGCACAGCGCTCATTGTGTCCATACTTCGGTAAACGTCCACAGCGCTCGGATGATTTAGGTGAACTAAGACGGTCGCGTCCAAATTTGAATGAAATGAGCAAGCGCAGCGTCTTGGAGAGCTTAATTTATTTAAATAGCGCCGAATTCGCGTGAGGTATTCGAAATAATGGGTTACATATAGCACTTAGCTTCTGTGAAGTCAACAGCGCTTGAATGGAGACTAAACGCTGTGAATACGGCATGTATGTGTGTGCCATAGCACACAGGTTTTGTAATGTTACACAATTTATCTAACCGTGTTGCTAAAGCATATCGCAGCACTGCATCATTTGTATATCGATGTATATTGTCGAGCCGCCACAATCACTCGGTATTTGGCAGTGTTTTGTTTTTTAATGTTCATTGAAAAGTAATTTGCCAACCATCAAATGCAAATGGAACGGTGACATAAATGATTTGCACAAACCAAAACGTGGCTGTATAGACGAAATCGCGCCCCGTAGCAGAACGCAGTAGAATAGTGTAGAATAATTGCAGTAAAACAACGCAACAAAGACGCTGGCCAAAAGCATGAGCTGAAACTGGACAAGCACATACGCACAGGCACACACACACACCCAGAGAGGAGAGAGAGAGAGAGAGCAAGCAAGCAGGCAAACGAGCGAGGGAGCGAGAAAGAAAGACGCAGAAACAAAAAGATAATTTCAAGGCAACGCTGCGTAACGCAGGGGCAGGAAAGAAACTTCAAATAAGGTGACAATTTCGACGTCGACGACGACGACGAAGACAATAATTGGCTGATCTGGTTACGTTGGCCGCTCACTGATTGCCATCTAACGGTGCACGGTGCACGTCGCAACCACGTGTATATATGTATATGTGCATTGGCATGAGTGTGTGGCTACAAATGCATGTATGTGTTGTTGACTGCTAACTGGATACTGCAGGGCAGCAATGCAACAACAACTAGAGCAACAACAATAACAACAACAATAGCAATAACTCGATACAAAAATAATAAATAACGGAAGCATTTGCCAATCCATTTCATACTCATCTTTACCGAGGCAGCACAAGACGCTCAACTCAACACCATAAACAGTAGGAACAATAACATCCACAACAGCAACAACACCAACAGAAACATGAGCACAGTGTTCATAAACTCACGCAAGAGCCCAAACGTGCTGAAGAAGCAGGGCACAGACCAATGGGTCAAGCTGAATGTGGGTGGAACCTATTTTTTAACCACCAAGACGACACTCTCCCGTGACCCCAATTCCTTTCTGTCGCGGCTTATACAAGAGGACTGTGATTTGATATCAGATCGGGTGAGTCTCACACACGCGTACAAGCGCTTTTGTATAATCGGCTGTGGCTCTCTAGAGCGAGCACCTGCTTTTGCATTTCTCCCAAATGAAGCATTAACTTCAATACATTTGCGGGAAAGACTCGACTTTTACTTGAAATTTTTATTGCTAGACATAACGAGCAATTTGTTTGTAAAAGTTTGAGAAATTGGCCAAGGCTGCGTTGGCGAGCTTTCACTGTACTGTTACGTGTGTATTCAAACACAATGTATGTAAGAATTTGTGTGTGTGTATGCTTATTGCATGCATGCATTTAGAGCGGCCATTGCGCTCATAGCTGCCAGCTATATAATTCTTTTCTCAAGCCCACCGCCAAAAATCGTAAACCACACAGGCACGCATCCACATCCATAAGTACATGTATATACAAACGCATAAACGGCTTATGCAGGCTCTGCACATACAGTTGACTCTGTGAACAATTACCGCTACAAGAGTAAAAGCAACAACAATCGGTACAACAGCCTAGTCACGGCTTATCGGCGAATGTGCGGGATATGCGGTTAAGAACAGGTTTAGGAACGTGCAACGAATTAGGAAAGTAAAAGGCGAAGTATATGAAAAAGTAAAAGTTTTCTAGCTCGCACTAAAAACGCGACGATGTGACATCCAGAAACTAACAAAATGTGTGCTCGGTTTTCTTATGTGCTCGTTCACAGAACGAAGAAGTACTTTTGAAGCAATACGACCTCCGATCACCCTTCCGCACGATGCAAGTGATGAGGCGGCTTGAAAATGTTCTCTCTCAAGAACTCCCCAATGCTTAACGAAAGGGCAGAGAAATGTAAAATTGCAATTTGAAAGCATTGCTGCCTGTGCATCCGTATGCATGCATGTACATACAGGCATGTATACATGAGCATGAGACAGAGCGGGAGAGGGCGACTTCAGCGTCAGCAGCGAGCGGCCGCTTGCTTTGATCAACTCGAACTAGGGGAGTAGGAGACGAAGAGTGTTCCATTTATATGTGTGCGTTGTATGTTTAGCGGTGCTTGCATTCATATTCGGATTCGTTCTCGACAAGGCTGCGCTTGCACTGGCTGAGCTTTTTGTTACCCCCAGATACACTCATACTCTACATACATCACACACACACACACACACACACGTGCACGCACACGAACGGTATTGTTGTGCATGTGTCTGTATCCAAAACTAGTTTAGCTCAACATCAGCTAAGCTTTATAGTTGTTTTTCCCACTTGCTTTCTCTTTTGTAACTGTTGTCGAGTCCTTGGCGACTTGCAGCCGCTATGGCGGCATGGGGGCGATAAGGTGCGAGGGCCGGCGGGTCTGGCAACAAGAAGAACAACTGACATTAGGCATTTCTCTATAGCGCCGTAAATCTAGTCGAATCGTTAGCCATCATAAATGTGAGCAAAGATACACAAATATAAGCCCCAGCACATGCACATTTATATATATATGTGCACAAATATAACATATGCGCCACGGATGGATAATATATTTACGATTTTCCAATTTTGTAAACAAAGTGGCGACTTTGTCGGTGGCGGGCATGTACAGGGACGCGGCGGTGCGCGGCGGGGCACAGTAGCCAGCCAGCGCGCTTGGAGCCGTTTACCTATTTTTCATTTTTGAACTATTACAGTTCACAAAAATAAGTTTCGATAAAAAAATTTTTCGAATGTTTGTTTTTGTTTTGCTTTCGTCTGTTTTTTGAGATTTGATTGTATTCACTGCCACAACGGCTGTTGCTGCTTTTGTTATTGATTCAATTTTTGCCCCTTTGCAGTCGCCCACTCTCCCACTCTCCCACTCGCAGCGGACACCGCATGCCAAGGCAGCCCGCCAATTAAAGCCCCCACATGTGTACTAAATACATGTGTGTGTGTGTGTGTGTATATAAATATCTGTATGTATATAGTATTTTAGACCATGTGGCTTGCATTATCGTAAATTTTGCTGCTTAAATTGGTGAAAGCGAAAACCTAATCAAAACGAAATCAAATAGAGCTTGAAGACCAGCAACACCCTCCCTGCCCAGATATGTACATATATGCATATTCATAGGCGTGTATAATTACTTTGTTGTGGGCAAGCAATGAGGGCGATCATACCCCCTACCTGTTAATCAATATGTATAGGGTATGTGAAGCGAATTTTCGGCCCGCAGGCAGACAGACAAATAGGCGGCCGCCAGACAGACAGTTCTCGTGCACATCGTTTGCCGTGGCAAATTAGTGTGGTGAGCATGCCGTGCGGCGAGAGGCCATTACTATGGAATGCAATATACAAGAGACAACACACTTGCGCACACACACTAACCCACATTTGCGAGAGTCAGTGAGAATAAGCTAGAGCAGGCACTATCAATCACTTCACCTCCCTCTCTCAGTCCCCGAGTCGAGGTGGGTAATAGCAAAGGAATGTGTGTTGAAATGGCTTTCCCATTTATGTGCTGCTTGGCAGCTGAATTATTTGCAATACGAGAAAAATAACAACAAGAACTCATAGTGGATGCTACTACACTACTAAATATAGTTGCCCTTGATATAACTTAGGAATGACTAACTAGTTTACCATCTCTTCCGATTCGATTCCGTATTCAGGATGAGACGGGCGCCTATTTGATTGACAGAGACCCCAAATACTTTGCGCCCGTACTCAATTATCTGCGCCACGGCAAACTCGTCCTGGATGGTGTCTCCGAGGAGGGTGTGCTGGAGGAGGCGGAATTCTATAATGTGACACAATTAATTGCCCTGCTCAAGGAGTGCATCAGCCACAGAGACCAGGTAAGTAGTCAGCCAGTCCTCAGTCGGAGCTTTGATCTTTTGACTCTGACACTGTGTTCCTTGCAGCGACCACATGCGGACAAGAAGCGCGTCTATCGTGTGCTCCAATGCCGGGAGCAAGAACTCACACAGGTAATGTTCACAGTGGTTCCCATTATTATAGTCTCTATAATATCATCGCTCTCTCCCTCTCTGACAGATGATCTCAACGCTGTCGGATGGCTGGCGCTTCGAGCAGCTGATAAGTGTTGGCATACAATACTCCAACTATGGCCCATTCGAAAATAATGAGTTCCTCTGCGTCGTCTCCAAGGAGTGCGGCTCGACAGCAGGGCGAGAGCTGGAGCTGAATGACCGGGCCAAAGTGCTGCAGCAGAAGGGATCGCGAATGTAAGCGAATGTTGGGGTAAATCAGCTAATCACTGTACACACATACACACCACGCCGCCTCACACACCCACATCCACACATGGTGGTTGCTGGCTGCGCAATCAGCCCATTTGCCACGACTTCGCCCTAATTAGGCAGTCATTAGCTGCTAACAAGCTGATAAGGAACCACGCTGATAAGCAGATAGAGAGCGCTATCCATGTTTGGCAATGGATTGGCAATTGATTTCCCAACTGCAAAGTTCAGCGTGCACAGAGCTGCTCCCCGCCCCACCCACCGACGTATGTTACCAATTACTTGCGATGAAAAGAGTATGTCCGTTAGCCAGCTCTAAAGTTGTTCCCAAACGTTGATCCAACTCATTTCGATCTCAATTATTGATCGAATCTAGGATCTAAACATTTTGAAATTCTTATCCAAACTCTCCATTTGTACTTACTCTCATACCAAGAAATTAACGATTTAGCATACTAAACGCGAATTGTATGCAGTTCCCAGTACTTTCGTCCCTTCATACACGCACACAAAAACACATACATAAAGACGCAAAACTTTAATATGTATAGTGGTTAGTATATATATGTATATGTAAATTTGTATACATGTATAATTGTAGACATATATACACATGCCGTTTTGTACTTAGAACTCTGGTTCTGCAGACCAACAGCTAAAGCAAGGCATTTACATATGCACAGAAAACACACACATGAGCACGCATGCGCACCTCCATACCCCGATGTTCATATTGATATATACATCTATATATTTTGCATAGTGAGAACTGTTTTGTGGTTTAATCCATTTTTTTTGTTGCGAACCAAATAATTGAAAATCATCAATTTCCTCTCTTTCTCTATCTCTGTTTCTTTTCTCTGTTTAATTGCAGTCTTGGAATTTAGAGAGCTTTTAGAGCGTGTTGCTTACCATCCCAACAACAAAAACCCCAAACAAACCCAGACAACACTAAAGAAACTCCCTTCATCCTGCACCCAGCAGTTAAAAATCAAATAATTTGACAAGCACAGCATTATGCAACATCAACAACAACATCAACTACTACTATTACTGCTACTACAGCAAGAACAAGAACAACATGAACAGAAGCAACAACAAGAGAAAACAGTGAAAAACGTTGCCGTTGGTCAGCTATTGGAAAAACAATCATTCAGTCAGACACTTAATCATTCAATCAGCCAGACCACATCAATACCTTATTATTATTTATATAATTTATAGCGGTTCTATAAGCAATTGTAACCAAACCACTCACTTTGAACAACTGTATTATTTGAATAAACCTTGAGTTTTCCCAAGTTTGTGCATCAAACGCAGTACTAATGCACCCAAAACCCTCGCTTTCTGACTGACCATGATCGAATTTAGTGGAGAGTTAGACCTCGTAAAGAATTGCAATCAGTGTCGGACACTTGCCACGGACCATTTAATCAACACACAGCGCTCTTCAAAAGTACTTCACAGACACAATATTAAACACTCTCCTCTACCCGCATCCATTTGGAAATGTCTTTTTTACTTGCCAACTAATTTTGCTTCCCTTTTGCCTACCACATTTGAAGAGTGTCCAAAATACGCTTACTAGTTGCATCCAAGACCAACACTATAAACAACATGTAAAATATGCGAAAAACTGCGCAAAAGCCAGAAGATAACACAAAAAAAACATAGAAACACCGCCAACATTGCTTAGGGTATAGATATAACGCACCAATAACAGGACGCATGCAGATGCCGAAGCTCTTTCCCGCTTAAGCATATTCAACATACCTTGCTCGCTTCACTTTTTCACCTCAACTTCGGAATCCCGAATACGAAGTTGCTTATGTTGGTGGAAGCGAGTTGAAGGGAGTGGAATTAGCTTTTACGTTAGATGAAGCATCCGTGTGTTTGTCTGATCAGTGATCTAAGTGCGCAAATAACAATATATATATATATATAACTGAATTATGCAATACTATATACTGTATGCTGAGTAAAAGCATTAGTCGAAGTAAAATACAACAGAAGCAAGAATAGTTAAACGCACTAGCAAGTTGCTTAGAAGCGGATGAAGAGTTTGCGTGAACACCAAACGAACACGCACACACACACAGATACAAACGCGTAACAATTTAATGATCAAACTGATTTGTACTTGTAACTATTTAGCTGTTTTTATTCGGCTTAGAACAACACTAACAGTTGATAGTTATAAGCGCGAACCAAGCGCAGCT
>JABVZX010000125.1:560287-570900 GCA_020883565.1 Drosophila pachea
CAATTACAAAATACAAGAATTATAAATAAAAGTTAAAAAATGTCGGAAAATCAAATTGGTTTTATTATTTTTCCTTTTTTCTTATTTCCATTACAAGGAGTATACGCTAGATAGGTTTGCATTCAATATATCTTTGACAATATTCGAATATCATATAAATACATATACAAAAAGCCGAATCTATCCGAAGGTTAGAAAACTTCTGTTTCAGAGATTTCCTGTCACTCACAGATTAAAAGGGTAATATATTTGGGTATATATTTATCATGAAGTCTTAAAGACATTTGATTCACAGGAAGGTCATCTTAAAAACTATGCAGCAACTAACACAGTTAACAGTGAAATTTCGGACTGCAATAACCGAAATAACATACATTCGGAGATCCTGTGTCCGAAATCTACCAGGGCTACGCAAAATGATAATGACCTCGATAAATTTTCCTTTCTGATATTTTGTATAAAAAACTAATCCTCTCCCAAACAATAGACGACATAGACATAAAGATATGTTGAAACAACTTGTAGCCTAGTTTGTATTTCTTCGGCTCAATTTAGCTATAGATTTCTATGTATGATAATAAAGGACAAAATACATCTCTGCGTTATATCGATAAATAACTCATTTCGTTGAGGCAATAGACTTGCTACCAGAAAAAATGCCAGTTGTCTTCGAACAAGGCTTGCGTGGTACTGGGACAACAAATATGGAATTTAGTTCAGCCATGACCAAAGAGGACGCTCGACCCACTACAATAATCACTGGTATTAAAGAACTCGATAAATATTTAAAGGGAGGCATAAGAGGCGGAAATGTGTACGAGGTGGTTGGAAAACCTGCTACCGGAAAAACTCATTTGTGGCAAGTGAAAACACATGAGTAAACTCTTTTGAAACCAACCGAATATTTCCCTAGTATGAAACTTTGCTTGAATGTGCAACTCGATTACGGTGCCAAAGCTTTATATTTGGATACCCGTAAAGACTTTAATCCCGCTAGACTGAAGGGTATGTGTTGTCTTATATTTCATACGTGAATTTGTCAATAAAATAACATCAACAATTATATAGATTTTGCATCTTGGCATCTCAGCACGCTGTTAAACGAAAGTTGGTCAGCTCTATCAGCACTCACTCCAACAGATATGTTGCAAAATGTGTTTTATGTAGATTGTAAAAATTTAGCCGTACTAATGGCTAGCTTATACAATTGTCATGCGTTCCTGGATATAGAACCCAATGTACGTTAAATATTTATTAGAAAGATGATACGATCTGTACATAGCGGCGCCTTTTCTGTTTGCTTTGCAGATAAAACTAATTGTAATTGATTCTATATCACACGCAATCCGCAGCTTGGACGATTCCGACGAACGAACTAAGTTATTGCTCGAACTGCACGAAATAATGCGTTCAGTAATAAAAAAGTACGCAGTAGCTGTAAGTGGTAAAAAGTTTCCTGACTTATTTGTAATAATTTAACATTCTTCATGCAGTTCGTCATAACCAACAATCTGGCATATCGGAGGGAAAGAAATATATTTAAATTGGAAGCGGTGTTAGGAAAAAAGCATTCCCAACTAATAAATAAACGCATCTGGCTTACCGACCTAGAATGCTTCGTAGGTAAAACGGCTAAAACGAAAAAGTGGATATGCAATTTAGAAAGAAATAATATGTTATAACCCATTTTCAATAGTTTAACACATAAGCGCCTCCGTAAAATGTGTTCTATAAGTTTAAACAAAATTCAGCAATAATATCGAAAATCGATTGTCACAAATAATACTGCTTTGTGTTTATTTGGTATCTTGTTATTTTTCAAGTTTTCGTTGGTCACACTTAAGTGGGCGTTGATTGGAAATTAACAACCTGGAGAAGAAAAAAATACGGCGATTGTAGAAACGTACTGTATATGGGATTTAGCTAAGGCAAAATGGCAAATGCAGACACGTTGCAACCGAAATTCTTGCCCCGAATCCAAACCCCCAACTCTGCGAATAACACAAACACTTACGTTGCTACCGCCAGTGGAAATCCTTTTGAGTCTGAAGATGAAGAAATATTTAGTAAACGCAAGTTAATACTAAACATTCCGAGCAGCTGCAGCGGAGACTTGACGAACTTAATCGTATCGAATAATTGGCTGCATTGTTTATTGTCTGCAGAAGGCAGGCTGGCTCTGCTACGGTTCTTTTTACCTCGTGCAATACCCCCAGGCCGTAAGCCCGTTTTCCTATAAAGTGTCCTTAACACTAATGTATTTATTTATTTGTAGAAGTTGCATTGGAAAAATATATTATTGGATATAAAATCACAAATATTTTTCTTGATCCCACTGGTCATCACCTCATTGTGGCTCTAGTCCCTAAATCACAAGGTGTCTCGTCCGACTTTCTCTACATACATAGTTCAGAGACGCCAAAAGCCCAACAGCTAAAAGTACGCCGAATTGAAAAACTTAAAGATCATGAGATTACAGCGATTGCATTTAACATATATCATGGCAACGAATCAACGACAGGAGCTATATTGCTGGGTACCAGTCGAGGGCTAATCTTTGAAACTGAACTTGGTCCAACCTGTGATACACAACGGAAACAGCTCTACGACCTTGGTTTGGGTCTTTCTAAATATCCAATTAATGGGCTAGAGGTGCTACGTATGCCGAACACTAATCGTTGGATAGTTGTCGCCACAACTCCGGATAGTATTTACACATTTCAGGAAACCCTCAAACAGGAAGAGCGTTCCCTGCAACCAGTATTTACGAGTTATGTAAATGGAGAGCAGGAGCCATTCTGTGAAAAGCACAAAACGGAGTTGGGATTTTCGGTGCTTCGGTTCTTCGCTCCTCCCAAAAGCAAATATCCAAAACAATGGGCTTGGCTATGTGGTGCTGGTATTCGAATCGGCGAGGTTAGTCAATTTATCATATAGCTATATACATTCCAACTAAAAGGCTTCATTTTAATTATTTATAGGTTTCCATCGATACGAGCAGCAATAACCCTTTGCTAGGGGACACGTTAATTAATTTAGACTTTGAGAAGGGAAAACATTTATCCTTTGACGAACGCCGCATGAATGTACCGAAATCGTTTGTCATGACGGAATATCACGTCGTATTATTGTATGCCGACTTCATAAAAGCTATTTGCTTACTTAACCAGGAAGAAGTATACCATGAAACATTCGAAGAAAACAGAGTTGGAAAACTCTTAAATATGGAACGGGATCCAGTGACCGGTAATATTTACGTATACACTGATAAGGCGGTGTTCACCCTCAGGATAACGCGGGAGGAACGAAACATATGGCGCATCTATTTGAATAGAGGCCAATACGAATTGGCAACTGTGCACGCTGCAGAAGTACCCGAGAATCTCCAAATGGTCCTGGAGCAACGCGCCGCTGCCGCTTTTAGTGAAGGAGCCTATGAAGTAGCTGCCAATTATTATGCCGAAACCAATCAATCATTCGAAACGGTATGTCTCAAGTTTATGGTCCTGCCTGATAAGCGACCAATAGTCAACTACGTTAAAAAGCGATTAAACAAGCTCACACTTAATGTTGACGAAAATCAAGCAGATGCCGTCAAGGCTTTAGTGATTTGGCTGATTGATCTGTACCTAACACAAATTAATACACCCGGCAAAGACGACACTTGGCGCCACGAATGGCAGACCGAGTATGACGAGTTTATGAGCCAAGCACCTGTGCTGGAGTGCACCCGTCAACAAAGAATTGCCGTAAGGCAGCTTATAGCCAAGCATGCGGATCCACATAACTTGGCACAATTTGCTATATCTATAGACGACTACGATGAAGTTATTGGGCAGCAACTGAAAGCTGATCGTTATATTGAAGCACTTCAAACACTCTGTAAACAACGAGATCACACACTATATTACAAGTATGCGCCACAGCTAATGGAGCGGCTGCCTAAGCAAACGATCGATGCTCTAATGGCACAGGGTGCCAAATTAGACCTTGAAAAAGTTGTTTCCACCCTTGTAGTGATCGATACGAAGGAGCAGCGTGAACAAGTCATACGTTATTTGGAGTTTGCGGTCTATACGCTCAATACCTTGAACGATGCTATACACAATTACTTACTGCATCTGTATGCACAGTACGATCAGAAACAGTTAATGAAGTACCTCGAAATACAAGGACGGGACGAGTCACTGGTTCACTATGACATACATTTTGCGCTCAAGGTATGCACAGAGCTGGATGTTAAAGTAGCCTGTGTTTTTCTACAATGCATGTTGTGCATGTGGACAACTGCTGTCGATTTGGCACTGGAATTCGATATGAAATTAGCTAAGGAGACGGCCTCTAAGCCACAGGATAGCGAAACCCGCCGCAAATTATGGCTGCGGATCGGTGAGTAATTATAACACTTCAGAACAGAAAACAAAGCTTATCACAAATATGTTTTAGCGTGCCATGACATCAAGGGTACAAATGATGTAAAGAAGGCCCTAAGCCTTTTGAAACAATGTGACTTACTGCGAATCGAGGATCTGCTGCCCTTCTTTTCCGATTTTGAGAAGATTGATGATTTCAAAGAAGCAATTTGCGATGCTCTTAAGGTAACAGGCAACACTGGATTTAATGAGCTGATTCGACAAATTAAATTGTTATCTTTCAGGACTATAATCAACGTATACAAGAGCTGCAGCGTGAAATGGCAGAATCAAGGGAGCAGTCGGAGCGGGTGTGTAAGGAGCTGCGAAAGTTGAAAGCGCACAGCATCCGCATGGAGCCTCAGGACGCTTGCGACATTTGTGATCTTATACTGCTGGTGAAACCGTTCTTTGTATACATATGTGGTCATAAGTTCCACAGCGATTGCCTGGAAAAGCAAGTTGTTCCAATGATAAGCAAGGAACGAAGTCGGCGCCTTACAGTGCTTAAGCAACAAATGGAAACTTTGATGGCACAAACAATTGGATCGGGCAATCCTCCCACTACGGAACAACTAAAAAAACGGAATGATCTCAAAACAGAAATCGAGGAAATCCTTGCTGCAGACTGTCTTTACTGTGGTTTGCTGATTGACACCATAGATCAACCTTTTGTTGACGATTGGGATCAAGTCAACGTCGAATGGGAATAGCAGACTGTAGGCAAATTCGACAAGCATATGTATATATAGTATTTGAAATCTGTTTTATTTATTATACACTATACAATGACAAATTTGATCAGAGTGCTTCCACACCACACCATCAATCAATAATTTGCAATTTCAGTTCATTGGTGACAAAGGAGATGATTGTTTTAAGCACTGCCTGCTGAATGGAGGCGTTTTGCATTATCAATGGCAAAAGCATAGCAAGATCTGATGGGTTGACGTCGGCGACGGCTTTTGTTACATGCTGCACCAACTGTTCACGTTGATAATCTGTCAAATCATTCAATATAACTTCTCCCAATGGGCAAAAGGTACCTTCGTAAACAAGAAAAACGAATAACGACCGCTTGGTTCTACTAAGGCATATAACACTAACCTCTAGTCAACTTATAGGCTGCGATTCCGCCGGCTGCGCCTCCAATAGCTAGACCGACTGGACCCATCAACAAACCACCTGCAAAACAACATGCAGCGCAAACTGCTGTTCCTTTTCCTGATTGTTTGACCGCAATGCGAATATTCCGCTCATCAGCTATAATAGCCAAAGCTTCCATTAATTCGCGAGTATCAACAGGCATTTTGGCACGTAGTTTCCTGTTTCATTAATTAAGTACGTAGAAGCAGGCTAACTAATGCAAATCATATTACTTATGGCTATTACCTTTAGTAAACTATTACCTTTTCGACTTCTATTGCTTATGGCCCCCTAATATTCCGTTCAATTGCAGCTGATATCGTGTGTCGGTACAACTAAACAGTTGCTGTAGTGCTAATGATGGTCGATCAACAAAATGAGATGGAAACACATGGATGATAACAACTTGTGGTCATTTGTGTGAAGAGAGGAGAGCTATTATTCTTATTGTCTTATAATATAAAAAATACTGAATATTTTAGTTTGTGGTATTTTTTAGTACAATAACGAGTCTTTCGTTCTATCAAATAGCGACTAGCTGCAATGTAGACACTGTTGCCTTCTTGTTGATATCGATAACATTCGCTTTGCTTTTTTCTTCGGTTAAAATTTACATTCTTGTGTATAAAAAAATAAAAAGTGTATATTTGTATTTAGCCTATAAATACCACTCTGTTATACCTGATGGTTATTCTGTGATGAAAAATTTATCTTATGTACAGCAAGTTACAAAATAATTTAATACATAAAATGTGATCATGCTTTGTTTTTCAAAAATATAAACCCTGATTTACCATAACGCAGTTTCTGTGGAAGCGTCGCACTAAATGCAATGATTTCATCTAAGGACGTAAGTGAGACGCGCACACGCACTTATATACATAAGCATATGTATACGTGAATATGATTCGCACATGCATGCTCATTGTGGGTTCAGCATGGTTATGCGAGTCTGCTTAGAGCTTGTATGCATCCGAATGAAATGCATTTCAAATGAGTCAACTGTAATAAACGTAAAAATTCAGAAAAAAATATATATATTAATATATATATTATATTTATTTAATATCTTCTAGATTATTCCTTTTTTATTTTCATAATACTATTATCTAAATATTCCATTCGGTTAAAAAAAGATCATAAAAATAGAACCAATACATATTTAATTAGTGTGAAGCTAGAAGGTCTGCTAAGCTGAAAAGCAACACTCTGGAGGGTGGTTCCTTCCTTTGGTCCTTTGTCGACACTAAATATAATTGACATAACCGCATGCCAATCCCATGGGTATTGAGTTACAGGCGTGGTAATTATTAGTGTCAATATTAACAGCTGGGTGCCATAAAGTCAATATTTACGTGCATAAATATTTTTTTAGATTGTTGCTCAACAGTTATCGGCGATATTAATGGGAGTGGGTTTCTTATTTTTGCAGTTAGTTCTACTCCTAATGTTAGCTCACGCATGCGCGAAACCCGAGCAAGCAGTCACGATTCCGCCCCAGCTCTTGGCGGTTACGCCCTCCGACTTAACGTCCATCCAGGTGACGCAGTCGATAGCGGGAGCTATTGGCACGCTACCACCAAATCCGCACGTTCCGGTTGCTGAAAGACAACCTGTGGAAGTGCAAAAGCCGGATCTAGTCTCACCAATACCGCCAGTAGGAAGTACAACCGCCACTGCCCCCTCTGCAGCCTCCTCTGCATCGCCGGATTATTTGAAGAGCTGTTTCTATGTAGAAGAAGAGCTGTGTATTAATTGGCGGCGCCACAATTCTACTAGCGAAGAGTCTGGAACATTCGACCGTACGGAGCTCTCGGCCGTCAAAATAGAAGAAGGCGTCGCTACTGACAATCTAACTACAGACAATGCCGCACAATACACTCAAAATAGTAGCCTATTTCAGAATCAATATCAGCAGAGCCGCGAGCGTGACTCCAACAGCTGTCAGTGTCAGGAGCATCCAACGCGTGCCAACTCTTGGTACTGTTGCAACATCACGCACATTTCGATGGTCTCAAGCTGCACCAACATATCCAAATGGAACTTACATATTCGCAATCTGCACATTCGCAATCTCACTGTGCAATCCATGGACCTCTCTAATCCGATATATCGCTCATTGCAGTCGCTTGCCGTCACGGATGGGAACATAATGCAGCTGACAAATGCCTTCCCGCGCCATTCGCGGCTTAAATGTCTAAACATGTCGAATAATAACATTTCAGAGATTCCATCGCGTGCCGTCAAAGATGTTCCACACCTAGAATTCTTGGGCATAGCCAATAATCTGCTAACACGTGTGCCCAATCGAAACCAGAACAAAAATATATCTTTAGATATTAGGTAAGCTTGACTTGGCCCTCCATTGAAATTTATTTCCCAGGCTTTTATAATAGAAATTATATTTTTAAGTGGTAACATGCGTTTGCTCTGCACGCCACTTAGTCAGATGATTTATGGGGACACATTCAACTTTGTCAACCCGGAAAATTCGTTTTGCATCTTTAATGCAACACACAAGTGGTTCAATTCAACAAATTTAGTTTCAGTTAAACAGCTTGAGAGTATCAAGAAGTGCAGCACACAGTGTCCAAGCATACCGATGTATGGAAACTGCTCCTGCAACATATATAGCATTATGATCATACAGGGTGATCAGTCCCGAACTGTTTGCAATGTCGACTGCTCGTACCTCGGCTTGGTTGAGTTACCGCCCTTGCTACCGGATAACACCTTCACGCTCAACATAAGCAACAACAAGATAAGTAGCTTGGGCGATCATTTCCATACGAATCCTACATACTACAATATTGTTAAACTGGTGGCCGATAATAACCACATATCTTCCATTTATGAGTTCGAAGGAACCAAGTTCATAGAGCAGTTCCAACGACTGTACATGCGTAATAATTCGCTAACTAAGGTACTGTATAGTTCTAAACATAGTTGCTTGCCAGGTCATCTAGTTAATATGGTCAATTACTCTTTTAGATTCCAGAATATTTCTTAAATAACGCTTTAATGGACACGGGTATTGGACGTCGCATTTATCTGGGGGAAAATCGACTTCAATGTGATTGCAATTCGGCGAAGACGTTACAGAACTGGCTCAAGGAGCGCAGCACAGATATACCTGACTACATGGATATAAGATGCCGAAATCTGCCCCAAAGTGTCATCGAACTGCAGGAGACGAAGCTATGCCAGTCGCCACCAGACTGGACTGACTACATCTATTATTTGATAGCAGCTGAGGTTTTCCTTCTAATAGCGCTCATCACCAAAGTGTCCTACGACTATTGGGTCTTCAAGACAGCAGGCTACTTGCCATGGCCGGCCAGCAAAATGCCAAAGTTGCCTTGTGACTGCCTGTGCGAATCATAAATGCCCAGGCATCATGTGCAATCGACCACAATACATATTTATTTCAATGTGCCTTCTCTGTGTGTGATACATATATATTATCTGTCTATAATCAATACACTATTTGTTTGTAAATGTGAATTTACATGCGAATTTATTGTTCATATCGGGATAGTGACCAACCATGACAGATTATATTTGAATCATAACGTGCCTGTAAAGATATTGAGAATATATGCCTGTTTCTAATGTTACATACATTTTGTGCATTACTCTATCAAATTAGGGAAGAAGCAGTTCATTGCGTGGAATAGGGGCATGTATGCTGAAACTGACGTAAGTACCAGAAAAGCAAAAATATAATTGATATCGATAATGATTCCCACTTTGCATATGATATTTATTGTTGTGGTTGCAATTTAATAATATGTATTACAATATTGTTAAGAAAAAAATGCTCATTTCAAAGTTTACATCTATGAATGATTTGTATGGTTTTCATTTCCTATCGTTATTCGTTTCGGTTGTTTGTATTATTGTTTATGTTATTAATCATTATAATGCCTACTGTATGCCACGTTGCAGTTAATTTTCAATTTTGGAGTGTGTGTGTGTGTGTGAAACTAAATGTGCCCTATTAGAAATCATTTACGTATTCATACATACACACATACATCAAATACCATTGCCTTGTGGCGTCTGTATAGGTTCTATATATGTTAATAAGTTAGTATTAATAAGATGTTTGCAGCTTTATAGTATTTTAATACTTTCACATATGTCTCTTCGTACTTTCTTATCGCTGTAGTCAATTCATATAATGATCTTATTCGTTGCGTTATTCTTCCTTTTTTCTACACACTTCTAAACAAATTAGAAAAGAGAAATCAAAGTGTTTCCATTATTTTAAACAGTGTGTATTAATGTGTATAAATCTTTTGAGCGGTCTTGTATTATTATTATTATTACTATTTTTTTTAATCGAATGAATAAAAATGAAAAGTCAATTGTATATATTGTATTTTTGATTCATCGCAATGGTAAGAATGGATCATACAATTAACAACTTTTTACAACGTATTCTCGTAGTTTTACTTGAAAGAAATCAATCTGTATCATTGGCAGGGTCAGTGGTCTACGTCAATTAGGAATAGTCACGTGTAATCTTCGTATATATACATATAAAGGCATAAATACGCAAAATTACATCCAAAATTTTGGGGGAAATGCATTTGTTTGATTTGTATTACATATTAAACCCTGGTACAAGTGCAACAAATTTCAATTGTATATGCCCATATGTACATCAAATAATCCCATTGTATGTTTAATTAATGTATAATAAACATACCATAGGGCTATATAAATATATTTATATATGCATTTTATCAGTGTGTACCTGTGCGTGTATGTATGCACGTGTACACATAGCTCACACTGCACACTTAATAAATGAAAAGCTTTCTGATTTTTTAAAAACTTGTAAAAATTTATATATGTACTACATTTAAAAATCCTTAGCTATGTGAAGTGATGTGCATTAAAAAAATTAATTGGCTAAAATGATTGAACGATTAAAGCGATACCTGAAATTCTACAATCATTCGTGACCATTTTGACAGTGACCTCATCAACTGGAGCCCAGTCCAAAATAAAAAAAATATCCCCATTTCATGGGTGTACCAATTGGTA
>JABVZX010000125.1:688628-701559 GCA_020883565.1 Drosophila pachea
CACATTTTATTCCGCCTAAAATCTCAAATCCATGGCTCTGGTGATTGACTGTGATTCTCTAACATGAAGAATAAACATTTTACATAATTTTCTATCTTTAAACTTTAAATGGCCTTTACATATTTTTCCTTTAAGAGTAAATGATTTGTCACCAGTAAGGCGATTATAATTAAATAATTATTATTATTTTAATATCACCGCAAGCAATGATACATAATAATGGAAAGAGGCATACACTCATAACACTAGTAGTTTGCTGCTGGATTAAGCCATTTTCAAATGTTGAACACGAATATTAAGCACAAATTGGCAGACGAAATTGACGACTTATTAGTTAGGTGTACAAAATTTAGGAATAATGCGACATACTGCCACACGCCAAATTAGTCAATACTTAATTTAAGTTATTATATACGCTTGATATATCATCAACGATGCGTCTAACTGATAGTAAATCTTAAACGTAACCAGGTAAATACGGTGTCACATTCGCATTGCACAGTACACCTATTGTGACAAATAAGCCATATAACACAGCTTCTTGGCCCCTTACAGCAGTTTCGGAATTATTTAGTACCAACTGAAGCTTGTCTTCTTGAAAAAAGTAATCTACATTGGACTCAGGTTTCGTCAGCAGCGGGCTGTAATCATTTAAGCAACAAGTTCGTTGTCGACGAAACCTGCATACTGTGTGGAGACGCAGCTACTTCGATCTCGTGTATATGAAAATACTTCTTTCTACCAGTAGGCATTTATGTGACGTGTACACCCATTCTCCGGTAATTATAATACTAGTGCATTGTTTGTTAGCTATATTCGTAAGTACTCAAACTTCTTAAACTCACATTTAAATCAGCAATACTTTTAATTAATTTCTGCATTACCCTATCAATTCCTCAGCAAGTGAGCTTTATCTGTGCAAGTTGCTGTTGCTTATCGCGGTAAACAGTAATACGTAATGATGTGTTCTATATTGATGCATGCGTATGTGTAGTGTGTATTACCAGTTCTTCGTCAACTTTATATATATCATAAAACTATGAACATTTAAATTTGTATATTGATATTAAAATTTCAACCGTGCAGAGTATGCCACAAACATTATAATTTTTGATATATATTTTTTTACTCTGTTTCCTGTTTGCTTAAAAGGAGTTTTCCAGCATAGAAAGTTGAGAAGCCTGAACAACCCCTCGATTCCTCGGATGGAATGCCATTATCTTTGCTGCCTACAGTTCACTAGTGGAAGGTAAATATCTACAAATTGCTATGAAATTTGAGATAAGTTCAATACATCAACACACGTTCATATTTCGTGCAGTCATTTGTCACTGACATAAGTTATATAGATCGGAAGCCCTGCTTAAGACCTGTGCATTAACTAAAAACAAATTACACATACTTGCTTGCTGAAAAGAGTCGCCAATAAACCTCCCACCGGCGAGTCACACAAAATGCTCACTGTTATCAACCCGAATTGCGATAAGAACACATAGGAAAAGACACTCCAACCTTAGTCTAGTCATATACATCATCAGTGGCACAGACGTTTTTTTGGATTGTAGAACATTTACAGTTATTCATTTAAATTAATTTCAGAAAGACCCCTGTTAGTTTACTTGATGGTTGAGACCCGCCGCGAAATAAAATACGAACGAATGCCTTCGGTTACATTTAGGTGAGTTTTTACTTTCATGAATTATTTGAATATATGACAAAATCATCACACATCAAAGTTTTTACTTGTACTTTGAAAGAAGCAGTAAAATTTTGAACACACCTGCAAATACCTTATGCAATAAAATAGTTGTGACCGTGTACGATAATAAACTCTTCTAATTAATCAGCTTTGGTAACAAGATCATATATTGCTAACAGTCTTATTCAAAAATGTGCTAACAAGCGTCAAAAGCATTTGAGTAACGTCAAACAGAAGCCCAATGCATCGCTAATAAGCAACTCACACGTTGTATCGCAAACAGACTAGTCTGCAGCAGCAACTGAGAAAAATGTTATGATCGGTCAGTCTGCCAGACAGCGCTCTGGTGTATAGTTGTGAATCGGCATATGTTGCACACAGAAAGATTGCTTGACTACAATAGCGCTTTTTATTTAGGTCTTCTGCCAGCTGCATTGCTTAGTAGCCAAGCTAAGTCTTCAACTTATACCTGAACAGTTTTAACATGTCGCTTAACAATATACATGCAAACGCCTTTTACGAAGATCCCGTTTCACTATGGAAAACAAAGCATCGCGTTCACTACGAAGATGACCTTGTTATCCGTGCGAAAAAGTGTGTTATATTTGAAATCAATATTATCAACTACTGCAAATTACCAATAATTAATCACCTAATCAGTCTTTTTCCAAATCAATTCAATTATATGCTTAGTGTGTGTATGTGTATATATGCGTAAGATACCATCACCTACTTTGAAGCTAGTGGCTACAGTTAAGTGTGGACTCATACTTCGAATACGTTCGATAATAATTTATGAGACTTACGACATTTGGCAGTAAACACTCTCAATCTGAAATATATATCAGATTGAGAGTGTTTATATATCGTCTGATAAGAAACTGACGAATGTACCGGTTATATACATATATGTCAGATTCTATTGCGAAGATCGTATTTAACATTTCAGTTAGATAGTTTTTGTTAATGGACTGATTGGAGTAGAATTAGCATATCACGATTCATGTTCCAAAAACTCGCAACCCATATTGTTTCACTAAAGCTTCAATACTAAAATAACCATAACGCAAAGTATAACAGGAACCATAGATTCATTCAATGCTATCGAATTCAAATTTACAAAAAAATTAATATCATGTCCTGCTCCAGGATACATGTAAAGCCATGTAAGGTCAAACAAATGAACTAAACAATAGTTGCAGTTCAATTTAAACAGATATTTGTATCTAATAATATGTGTCAAAGCTTTGCATGACCATAACCATACAAGCTTATAAGATGGGCGTCGCATTGGTAATTATAAATGGAGACGAACTATATTGACAAGAATGGTATTCTTTGAGCAATAAATTCACATGTCTACCCTTTTGTTGATTGATATTGTACACACTCGTTTGGTGTGTTTGTTATCTGGGAATGGTATCACTGTGAGTTCCACTACCTGCCTGTCGGCCTTATATTGGCTAATTATGGGTGCTTCACTCCTACCTAATACCATAACTTGGTTATTAGTTTATATGCATTTTAAAGCTCCTGACCAAATGATATCGAAAAATCAATCAAAAACCCATTAGAGAAAAATATTTTATGTCCCACGTACCATTGTGAACGGTATCCATTTTCGATTTCATCCACAAAATTTGAAAACAGTAGTCCAAACTTATCAAATTTTGTGAGGTAATGCCAGTCAATGTGCAAACGTTTAACTGACCAGATCTAGAGCTTACAATTATGGAATAAATGTGCATGTGTGTTTGGGGTATGCATAGAACTGGCTTGGCGTACAGAAAATCATCACTTAACTTTTAACTTTCGGTTAGCAATCGTGTACTTAGTGACAGCTCTGAACATATTTCTATACGGCCGCCAAAAAAATCAATATCTTTCTCTCGACTACCACCCGCAACTACACCACAGTTGGCAACTGTGACACTCCCGGATACCACCATCTTTGCCACTAACTCTAATTCCTTAAAACGGTACGCGCGTACTGCTTGTGATCATTGTGGGCACCACAATATACCAATTATGTCGCAGCCCATATCGCCACTCGCGAAGTCGCAGACTACTTTGGAATTGATGGAGCACGGCAGTCAGCGTCAGACGCTTTTGCCCCTCCCAGCAATTGACATACAACATGACGACTCAGCTTACACACTGCAGATATCCCGACGTCCATCTCTACTACTTCAAGAGATCCTTACGCAACGACCACCTGGCCTTGGACGCAAAGATCCTAGTAACTTTGTTCATCCTCGAAACTCCAAAAATTCAGGGTACTGCTGGGCTTTATTTAACAAAAATTGTCCACTCACGTTACCAACAATAATTAATATCCGATAAATCTATTTCCTCTTCTCCGTGCTATCATTAGTA
The DNA here is from genome assembly GCA_020883565.1 of Drosophila pachea. Classification (NCBI taxonomy): domain Eukaryota; kingdom Metazoa; phylum Arthropoda; class Insecta; order Diptera; family Drosophilidae; genus Drosophila; species Drosophila pachea. Next base: position 692,704 of record JABVZX010000125.1, read on the forward strand.
ATCCACATGGAACAGTTACTGGTAGTACGGCCACTATCAACTTTCAAAGTGGTTCTGGAAGCGCTCGTAATGGTTCAGGTGCCAACTATGATAGTGGTGCAAAGAGTATTCAAGCGAAGCATCAAAAGGAAAAGAACAGACGAACTGGCAAGTAAGAATATAATTTTTATATCCTTATACACTGTTAACAACAATATTTTCCTGCAGTGATGCCATCAGTACAGCATTATCTGCAACTTACTGCAAGTTGTTGGTATTATTAGGTGTATGTCTTCCTATTACGGAAGTTATATCAGAAAAAATACCAACCTACGTCTATCAGGGTTTTTACGTCTATTTATATGCTGGCAGCATATTGTTCGTAATATTTTTGTACATAAGTGCATTCCGTAACAGGTCACTATTTAATGCGCTAAAGGATTTCCGTAAGTAAGCCTAGCGAACTAACACCATTAGTACGTTGATTCCGCAATGTTGTTTCCAGTTTCACTTTCACTTTAAATCCGTTCTTAACAACTTTATATTCTTTTAATAGATATTTTTATTTTTAACAAATTTTGGGGAATTGAAATTGGGAATTAAACATTTGTAAGAACGATAGGCAATCATTAAATTAATTCAAATTCTTATCCGAAATGGATTCATTACTGTCTAGATGAAAAAAACAGCAACATTCACCTCAAGCACAAGGTGACTCACTTCGGAAGTTTCTATTTGCGCGTAGGCGCGATTGCCTTCGCAATCGGCACAATGGTCTATTCAGGTCTAGAGTTTGGCCAATTCTTTGAGCTTAATGGCCATCCTGGATGCCGTGATATATTTGTAGCAATCACACCCATTTGTCGGATGATATTATGCATTGCGCAGGTGCAGTTTATCTTCTTAAACACTACATACATGGACATGGCTCGCCACAAAGTTACTTCGCGTTTCGGTCTTATGCACATGGTGGCAACGAATTTATGCGAATGGTTATATGTGCTCGTGGAGGAAACAAAGCATGAAATATTTCACATAGGTCACCACGATATTGAGTCTGGCCACGATCCCATATTACATAATGGAACACACGGCCTTCCTGACTGGTCAGCTCTTAACGAATCTCTGCAACTTCACGGCCCCCACGCAACAATCCTAAAAACTCAGAACCACTCGAGCCATGTCAGTCTACAAAAGATATTAGTAAACATGACTACTACTGTTAGTAATATGTCTGCAGTGAATGGTCCAACAGAAGCACCATTTAGTGGATGTTCTCGCACAACGATAATGGGTGCATTGGTCCAACAGTTATCACCGTTTCTTTTTCCATGCACAATTGAATACTCTTTGATTTGCGCAGTGATTCTATATGAGATGTGGAAGACCGTTAAATCTATTCCGGACATCGACAAGACACGAAAAAACTCAGTGAAGCCCATAGCTCAAAAACCAGCCCATCACTTCTCTGTTGATTGCTCTCAGTCGCACAAGGGTCTCTTTTTTGGAATACTTATTATTGTAATGACCATAATATCGATGATCATGTACTTTGTGCTGTATACACAGCCCGGTTATGAACTCATCGCAACCCAGGAGGTTACACTCTGGGAAACATTTATGTACTTCATGTGCGCCTCCGCAGTTATAACAGGTATGTTAACAGAATATCAGTGTGATCAACAAAAATTTTCCTAACAATCTGAAGTTAATAGGCATGATACTGATGCGCGATCTTCGATATATAAAGGACACGAGCGATGAACACCATTCAATGGACTTGGACAACCTCTTGCTTGTAGTAGCCCAAACGGGCGTCTACTTGTATGGAATGTTCAGCATTTTAGGCAGCTATTTTGCTAAATGGGATACTGTTCCTGACCGAGTTGAAGGGATCATCGCTGAAGTTTTTGGTGTTGTGCAGACGTCATTGCAGACTATGTTTATACTGCATTCCAGCCATCGGCGCTGCAAGGGGTCTAAGCAAGTTCGTCGTAAGCCCGGCCGCGAAATCATTACTTTTCTCTTGGTTGCAAATATTGCCATATGGTTTGTTAACACTCTTATCAAAGGACGCGCTGTGTTTCGCCAAACGCACCTTGAGTTTTTCGGCGTTTGGGGATGGACTATTATTACACACATTTCTATGCCATTGGCAATATTTTATCGGTTCCATTCAACAATATGCCTCTTTGAAGTATGGAAAATAACTTACAAGGCTAAGGCACACTGAATGTGCTAGGTAAATATTTGCTAATTTTGATTTCAATTGTGTTTTTTCCTTTTTCTTTTTTTTTATTATTTATTTATTTTTTGGTTTGGTTAGTTAACCATCGCAACTAAACATAATTAAAAATTGAAGTACTCAAACAATTAATCGATGACTCTTGTTCAAAATACCTAATAATATAAATCAGTACACATGATTCACTGTCAGTTTCAGTACTTTGAATAACGGATCGCGTAGATTTATACGTATGAATGGAAATACAAAAACATCCATGTATCTTCATAATTGCAAATGAAGCAGCAGTTAGCTGCTGTACCTTACCCTTGTTATCAGATTTGATCAGCAATATACACTTTTTTAAATGTTTATGGTAGTGTACTATACAGTGGAGAGCCTATATTACACATAGTTGGTTTCCAATAAAAATCGATATTTATCTATCTGAAGTATATGCTTGAAAGGTTCGATTATGTGAATGCTTTTTATTCAATGCACCACGGGACAAATTATTTTGCAAATTTCGATGACTACTAACGTCATAGGTTCTATAACATTTCCAGACCCTGAAGGAAACATTTGTTCTCACTATTGCAAATAAAGTATTTAATTTAATAGAGTACAATTTCAAGTTACAATAATTTGTTTATTCATTAAATGGCGATTCCTAAATGTACCAAATAAAACTATTCAATAAATAACATCATAATTTTGTTTCATTATGTTGGTTATTCTTTGGTTATTGGTATTCTAATTGTATGATCTAGTTGCTCAGACACTACCGCGAAATTCTAGCTTAGACGTGACTAATCAAATTAAAAAAGTGAAAGAAGCACTCCTATAATGGAATGGTCCGTTTTAATAAAATAGGAAAACAAATGGAATCGCATTTTTTCTATAGCCTACGTAAACAAATTATGTTATAATTTGTCATAAAACTAACATGTGGGACATGTGCATAATCCAAAATTTTTTGCATTTTTATCAAATATGGAAAATATTATGAAAATTTGATCGATACAAGTCGAATTATTGCTGTTAGATCCTTAGATCTTTAAGTGCCACCATACATTATATGCAACATTGAATCTGAAAGACAGTTTCGCTAAAAAGAGATCTTATATATTATTGTGGGCTGGTAAACAACTGTTCAGATTCTTTTGACTATAAACTCTAAAAAGGAAGAAACGGATATTATTTATACACTAATACATTAATATATGTATGTTCATGTATATTATTCATATTTGATCGGATACATGTTACATACAAAAGCACCTATATAATAGGCATACATTTCATTAATACATTTCTAGATTAGCATGTGCCAAACTTTCATAACAACGTGCAACAAACTGCGTAGGTACACATATATTTAATTTTTTTTTATTGGTTCCTATAAGTAAAATATCGAATAAGACTTTTGAAATGTTTAATGAATTAAAATATAATTGAACATGCATTATATTTTTCTCTTCATGTATATTATTTTATAATTAATTGCCCTTACATATTTCATATATAGTTTTTAAATAGAATGGTGCATCAATACTCCGCTTTCATATGCTTGATATATAGATTTTGTAAAACATTCACTTATGATCTTGAGTCCATAATGTCTTATTCTAAATTACACAAAGCCTGCTGTTAAAAGGACTTTAATATCTGATTTTATTTGCTTTGGCTTTTTAAAGTTTTTCTAATTACCTTCTAAAAGTGTAATCCATTTATTATGCCCAGAAAAACCAACGAAATATTTCTTTCCCATCATATTGAAGTCTTAGAGCTGCAAAGAAATAAAGTAGGTTCGGACTGACAGGTTTACGGACGGAAAAATGATATTCATTTACTGTTTATACTTACTTATGGAGTAAAATAGACCCTCACATGCTTCTCAGATTGCAAATTTTACAATATTCATCCGCATTGAAGGCTGGACACAAAGTATTAGTCGCTTTCGACATTCTATTTCAATTATTATGTGAATTATACGTTTTATTTAAATTATGTGTGTTTAAATTTGTAAGTCTAGCTTAGGTGAATACATTTTACATTCTGTTTTTTTTTTTTTTTTTTTTTTTTTGTTTTCAATTCATTTGGTTAGTTTTCCCATTTCCATCTAATCGTAGCTCCATTAAAATCGCTAGCGCAAAATATTGTGTTTGCAGCTAAGGAAAACTCTAAGGCGAGTTGAGTATGTTTAGCTTAATATTCACTCCAGCAATCTTATGGATATGATACGAAAATGTTTACATATCGAATAAAAATAATATATAGAATTATGTCGGGCACTCATGTAATATAGATACATATATTCTTACTCTCTCAACATTTTACTCACGAATTTTAAAATAATTTGTTTAAAAACAAAATTAATCGTCGTCAATGTATGGGAATGCTTAATATTCCTTAATACATCCATATCCATAGGCAAGGAAATCTTAAGGTATCAACTAATGTAACCAATATTGAATAAGTTCGCACAAGACGGTTAGACGCCGTACAAAATGCTCTTCAGGTGTTCTACTTTAAACGCTGTTTTACTTTAAACTTAGAATATTTTAGAATGGATAAAATGCAGCTATGCTGGAAGTACTAGTAAAATTTAGTATCACAGTATTTTATATAAGGTCAAAATTTGTATTATATGTATGTTTATTAATTAGCAATGGTGTCTATCCATTTTAAATAGCATGGTTTTATTGTTGGATATGTCTCTATATACATATATAAAGAGACATATATGAAGACATTTGGAAAAGCTTTGTAAGAAAAAATTTTATTGTGTACATAAACTGACAGTGGACTTCAAAGTTCAAACCTATTGAAAATATCGTGTCATAAACTATCTTCATTTGTTCAGTTCAATGGAAGTAGATTTTGACAACAAGTTAACAAAAACTCAAATTTTAGTAAGGTCAAAAGAATTTACCTACAATAACAAAAATTACTTAAATGAAACCAACCACGGGAACTTATTTTTATTTTTTACTTTTTCTACTGCGAAAAAAACTGTTTTCAAAAGCCGAAAAACTTGGGAGTTGAATTTTTAACCTCGACAAAATCTTCAAAAAAATTTCGCGGGGTAAAATTTATTTTTCGAATGCCGAAACGTGCATGACTGACATAGTTGTTTTCACTGCCGGTGCTGTAAATGACTATTGAGATAGGAATTGTACCCAGATAAAAAACCACAAACATACCAGATGCCTTAATAGCGTTCTTGGATAAATATCACATTGAAAGTAATACATGAAATTACTATGAAGACCCAATGCCACGGACTATGTGCAGACTATGTCTTCATGTGGATTATTTCATATGAACAACCAAATCCAAAACGAATATATTTAGTGTACACTTTAGATTTTTTTATGTTCTTATTATTTTTTATTATCATTATTGTTATTTTTAACTTTATACCTCTAAGTTGCAAAGGAAATTGTCCAAAGAAATTGTACATCACACAGGACAAAGCTTTTTGATCCGTAGACAACGGAGACAACTTCTGACAGTTTAATATGTCTCATACGATCGTATAACACAAAATTTAAGGATATTCCAAAAGATAGGAAAAGAAATTAATGTTAAGTTACTGCTTTATACTTGAAACTTATCGAACCCACCATTTTAACAGATTGCTTAAATTTTCAAGAATACTTCTTCCTAACTTTATCTGATTCACCTACCTACATCATCTGTAGCTTAAGTTCTATTCGTTATGAAATCCCTACTTCAACAGCACCTGTAAAATTAAAAACAACTATATTGTCTGGTGTTCACGTCAGTATAAACGGCCTCAACAGTTCATATTGTAATATATTTTTCGATTCCATATAGTCTTATGCATTCTTGTCGGTGTTTAATTATTCTTAACAAAGCTTTACCTGCCAAACAGGTTTTTTACTGACCTTATATTTGCAAATCATTTTTACAAGTACGTATGTTCATTTACATCTGTAAATTAATACATTTATTTCTATATTTGGAGGCACAATCATATGCAAACAACGGCATTCTTGAATTTTGGAAGTAGTATCATGTAGGCAAATATATTTGACTTAATGTTTCCTTATTAATATCTAGAAAAAAAGATGTATTTACTATACAAAACCTGAAAAATATATCATTAATCTTGACCGCGAAGTCCACGACAATTAATGCAACAGAACTTATTTAAATACTTTGCCTACGACAAAAGATTTAAATTAAAATGTTCCCTACACACTTTACTTCATTAAGATTTCAATTGACTAAAAGCTGGTATTTTGGTTATCGGCAAAGATCGATCGTGAAACTTTCAAATGGAACAAATAAAATTTCCTCGAAAATAGTTCCAAGGTATACGAACAGACAGGTTTTATTGAACTGTACATATCCAAACAAAACGTTCTTTTTTTATGAAGATTTAGAAATTCTTTACATTTCGATTCATACAACTATTTCAACTTCAATTGTATTCTCCGAGATAAATGGCACTGATCCGGAAGATATTTTAAATATATAAAGAACCAAGAGAATCATTTTTATCAGTAATTCTTTGTGAGCATACAAAAGGTACTTTCTTCAGAATTAACTCATGATAAAGATCTTAGCTCAATAACAAAAAATATTTCAAATAAATATTAGCGTATACAAAATCAGTGATATATAATAACAATGACCTTTGAACATTTTTCTCAATAACTTATACTAAGTCAAATATGTTTTGTGCAAGTGAATTTTAAGAAAAAATAATTTTGACTTTCACCAAGTAAAACCGGAATATATAATTTAGAAAGGTTTAAAAATTGAGGTTTAAGTACCGATGGATATATGACACGACAACTAACTTATTATATTGTTTATAGTTTACCTAATTTTAGTTTAGTTCTTGCGAAAATATAATTTAATTTGATTTATAGATTGTGTACTACGTAAAAACTACCAAAAGAAAATAAAATGCTGAAAAGTACTGAATCTATTAACTAATTATTACATTGAATTTTGACTGAGAGGTACTGGTTGATAAACACTAAAATGACGCGATTTTGCATAAGTAGGAAATACTCCTGGTAATGTTCCTGGTAATAATGTCGTGCCATAAAACTTCATAATAGCATATAATTATTTAATGTTTAGGCTAGTATAACTCCAAAATAAATCTTCATGCTTTTATAATGGTAATGTGAAAAAAAAATCTAGACAAAAAGAGTGAAAGCAAAATTTTAAATTCTGTAAACTTCTTGTAATAGCTTTACATAAATTATATTCGATAACTACAGTTATAATTTAACATTATGAAATCAAATAGTTTTAAGTAAAACACCATAATACTTCTTTACTTAGTTCCAGCATAAAAACTACACTCTATTCTAAAAATATTCTACTGAAATCATTCATTGTTTCAATATTTGAAACTATAGATCTGTCGTTGTTATTCCGATGTTTCATCGGCCATTCATCAATCAAGTTTAATATATTTTGATTTGATTGGACAAAACTAAAATTGCAGTCTACCACGCAAGTTCTTTTATAAGCTATATTTTCTAAATCTACTAATTGCTTGCCGTTGTTGCTGTCTTTTTTTATTAAAATATGTACTGATGTACATATATTTGAAAATGAAGGTAAAGCTGAATGCAGTCATTCCCCAAGTCCGAATTGGTCTTGCTCAATTGGTTTTTTTAGCCAACTGCCAAGATCTTCTCGTTTGAAAGCCGAAAACAGCTCTTGCTTGGCCGTCTGAAATACAATGTCTAATTTAACTGAGTACTTAAGAAAGATGCACTTTAACCATCTTACTTGATAGTCTTTTACATCTGCTTTTGTTTCTCCGTAATCCTTAGTGACCTTGCGATTTGGCATGCCGGGCAAGTTTTTCATTAGAAATCCATATTTATCAAAGAAAGCCTGTTTTGTAATCCTTGATACTTGGCCACCAATTGTCCGCCCGGTTAGCGAGTTCACCACCTCCAGTTCAGTGTCTCCAATGGTCCAATTTATACCGAAGTTTGGAGCTTTTGCTTGATTTCGCGGTTCAGCTGATGTAACTAGTGCCAAACGCGGCTTGTTTAAGTGATACGGAGGGGGAAGGCCCTGAATAGATTTTTCGATCCTTCCGCACACAGCCCGATACATGTGCTCTGGATGCAGAAGACTTCCTAGCACTATGGAATGCAGGTATACGGGCTCGATAATAGAAGACAAAAGCGAACCCTGAATACCGACAATGTTCCAGCGAGCAATTTTGTCTGAACATGACATTGTCAACAAGCGTTGGCCCTGTAAATTTAAAATTTAATGATTTTTATATTACTGAATCCTGACAATCAAAGCTTGCCTGTAATACGCCATCCCAGGTTTGTATGCCATCGCTGCTCTTTACCGGTATAGTTCCTTCTCCCGATTCGATTTTTGTACGCAACTGTCCTCGTGCTTTTCTATACGTTAGTAGTAATTTAGTAAAATTGCCAGTTTTCATTTAAACCACGGGAGCCAAAAAATGCAGTATAGCAACGTGTACAACATATATGTGAATTATGTGAAAGCAGTTAGTTGCATGTTAATATTGGCAAGTAAAAAAATTATAAGAGAATTAAGTAGCAATTATAAAATGAACCTAACTTTCTAAACTCTATAAACAGTCCCTTATTCATCTACCTATTGTT